>JBAKGM010071099.1:0-13913 GCA_037177215.1 Asparagus racemosus
TTAATATATTATGTTAGATATTATATTAACACATCCTCAAACTCAAAACCAAAACACCAAACTTAAAACACCTAAAATGTGTTTTGAAATAAGTGTTGTGTTTTTAGTTTGAGGATGATTTAGCTAAAAAACACTATGGTTTTCAAACGCATGGTGTTTTATTTTTTACAAAAACACCATGGAAACAAGTAAAACACCATGGTATCCAAACGAAACCCTAGAAATATAGACCTGATTCTAGGGGAATATGCTGGATCAGGAGAGCTAGCTGAGTTTTCCTCATCATCTTCAGAAGTTATATTTGTCATGTTGACAGTGAAGATTCTTCATCGAGCACATCATCAGTGTTTAGTTCGAGCCTTTGAAGGCTCAAGAACTGGGCCGAGACAGTTGAAAATTGACCGTTTGCATTGGTAGCCTTCTTGGACTGCTGAGACCACTTCCCTGAGGGTCATACAATGCTGACATTAGCGAGCTTTCTTCAGAGTTATAAATTCCCAGAGATCAACATTAGTGCCGACCTCGTTGGCTTTGGTTGAATGCGAACGTCGTTTACGACAACACTGGCCAAATACTTGGCTAGTGGGAATTTTATTCCTTTGATGGAATTTTGATGAGGGGTTACCCCCATTCTTAGCTTGAACATCACAAGATGTTTTAAATCAAACTTCTAGAGGAGTTGATGGCTGGAGTCCAAAATCAGATGTGTTAACATCTTGATCTCCTCTCGGGGCAGGAGTCATAAGAGGCCGAAGCCCGGGATCGGATATGTTAACATCTCAATCCTCACTCGGGGCGAAAGTCAGGCTTCCTCCGCCTTTGGTGAAGTTCGTTCTGCTTTTAACTAAGCTCAAACCTTCGTCAGTGAGGGTGGTATTCACATACGCGGGGGTCGCCTTGGACCTAATTTTGCTCTGCGGTGAATTCTTTGACAACTACGTGCAGTCGATGAAATTTCATTCTTGGACATAGATTCCTCAAACTTAGCTTGGTCAAATTCAATGACCAAGGTTTCAGCAAAAGACCCGAGAGCCTGAGTGTTAGTTTGCGATACGACCTTCTCATCAGAAGAGGAAGAAGTCCCGAACGGAGTCGCCATCCTGTTTAGAGTCTTTAATATTGCAATTAACACAGATTACAATAAAAGATTATAATAAAACAAAGGAAAATTTATATTTCCTGGGGGTTCTTTTCTGTGTGCTAGTGGAGCATCGATCTTGTACTCCGTTGGCGAACTGAATTAAGACTCAGGAATCTTTTGTTGTTGACGAGGGTCAAATCACTTGGAAGGTTGCTCAGCCTTCTTTTTATGAAACTCCTCTGTGTATGCGTATGTGTCACTTAGCTCTCTACATGCGTTCCTCGCTCTTCTCTCTCCTTTTGTAGGCTAAAAGAGAGAGTTAATGGCCTCTTTAGAACGTGGGTTAGTGGCCACTAAAACAGGAGATAATTGGGATGTTTTCCCATGAAAATGCCCCAAAATGGCTATTTGGACGAACTTCGTGGTTCTGGCGAAGTTCGCAAAAGGCATAGGTGAAGTTCGCTATGGTCGTAGGCGAGGGTCGCTCGAACGTGGGGGTGCCTCCTTCAGAAGTTGAAGACTTGGTCCACTTTACTGTTGTGGGCAGAACTCTTTAGCTGGCGAGCTTCACTTGTGAACTCGGATTTAACACAAAATATGGTCTTTGGCGGGGTTAGCATTGGTCGTCAGGCGACCTTCGCCATAATCTATTATAGGCTTAGTTTTAGGCCCTTCGAAGTGTTTATCCCATGGGCTTTTACTTCTTTGGTCCATGTTAATCATCAGGCTAGGTGAAAATATATTTTGACCATCTACAATGCCCTTCAACAATGCCAACACATCCTGTCACGGCTATGGCAATGCTTCTTTTGCAACGCCAAAGCAGCCTCTTATGACTACAACAACGCTTCCCTAGCAACGCCACCCTAGTTTGTTAGTTTCATCTTATAGGGCATGAGCCCTAAATGGCAACACTATTTTCTTTGGTATGTCCAATAGTACAACACTATTTTCTTTGTTAGTCATTAAGTTTAACATCACACCTTTGACGATGGCCTTTACATCCTACATGATATCAGAAGTTAGCCATCTGCAGGCACTCATGATGAAGCCAGAATCTCTGAGTTCTGGGGTTGTGAAATCATTCTATCCCTAAGTTTTTCAAGCTCTAAGAGGACATTACAAACAAGATGTCTGAATTGAATGTCACCTCAGACCACCAAGTGTGGGAACTCTGTTTCAACGATGCATCGCAATTGAGCCACAAAGGAGTTATTGTCACATGTGTGGGGTTAGTGCTCTTCACTCCCCATCGCCACGTCATTCCTCAGACATATTCGTTGACTGAGCCTTATTCTAATAACGTGGCTCAGTATGACACCCTCATAATTAGCCTACAACTCGCCTAAGACATGGGCGCCAGATATCGTGAAACCTATGACTGATCGTTAATCAAATCTAGGGGGAATATGAGGTCCGGCGCAACGATCTCTCCTACCATACCATGAAGCAGTAGAGAAACCTGTTCATTCTTTTAAAGGCTTCTACATCTATTATGTAGACCGCCTCAAGAATAGTTATGCCAATGCCTTGGTGTCTCTAGCCTTGTCTACCAAGCACATCATGGTAGCTAACTACCAGATGTGTTGTCTCAAGCAAATCTTGGAAACCAATGAGATTTGCACCACCCAGGGGTTTTGAACTCAAAGATTGGTGCTACCTGATCATTGACTATGCCTTGCATGGCATAGTGTCGAATCCCTATCAAAAGGAGATCGCGCCACTTCTTCTACGATCCCATCACATAGGCATTGTACTGCTGATCATTCGAGGGCATGTTGCTCCGATGCTTACCACCAAGTGATGCTTGTGAAGCACTCAAGGAAGCCTGTGATAGTACGTGTGGAGCTCATCAATCAGGTCCTAAACTATAGGATCGACTTCATCGTTTGGGCTATTAGTGGCTAGCGATGGTTGCGGGACATAGTGGCCTATGCCAAGAGATGTCGTGCATGTCAATATCACGCTGACTTCCTGCATCAACCTCTAAAGAATTACTCAAATTGTCGTCTCATGGCCATTCAAGGAATGGGGTTTGGATATTATTAGGCCAATTAGCCAACCATCCACTAAAGGCCATTGATTTATTCTGGCCATTACTGATTACTTCTCCACATAGGCTGAAGACATTCTGTTCAGAGAAGTCAGGACTTCTAATGTGGTAAATTTCTTGAAACATCATGTTGTCTATTGATGTGGTGTCCCTCAGAGGATTATCCATGATAACAGTCTACAGTTTATCAGCCTACCTTTCTTCTGATTCTATGATAAATTCAAAATCTAAGATGTGGCTTCTACACCATACAACTCAGCCACCAATGGTTTAGTCGAAGCTCTCAATTAGACTATTGCTAAAATTCTTAAGAAGCTCATCTCTTCCAACAAATGTGATTGGGACGAGAAACTCAGAGAGTGTTTATCGGCCTATCGAACAATAGTCTGCACTCCCACTAGCTCCACACCTTTTTCCTTGGTCTATGGATGTGAAGCTGTGATCCCTCTAGACATTCAGATGCCACCATTAAGAATCGCCATTGCCAAGAAGATGATGACCAAAGAACATCATCGAAAGCGGCTCTAAGAATTAGAGGCACTAAATGAATTGAGACTTCAAGCTCAGCAACAAATTATGATCTACAAGTCATGGATCTCAAGGACCTTCAACAGGAGAGTCAAAGAACGATCCTTCAAAGATGGTGACCTGATCTTAGCTATTCGTCAACCCATGGTCATGACACACAAGACTAAGGGTAAGTTCCTACCCAAATGGGAAGGCCTGTAGTAAAGACATTCTACTCAAATAGAACATATCACCTAATTGACCAAAATGGCAATAGGCTCATGGTGCCAATCAACTGGAAAATTCTTAAGAAATATTGCCCTTGATCCTAGCCAATTTTATCTCCCCACAGAGATATTAGTCACATTCAAGTTTCCACCTCTGACTATAAGTCTTGATCATCTTGATCTTACATCCAAATTAAAATCCCCAGCGAGTCATCAAGTTAACACCACATCTTTGTTTGACTCCAAATGTATTACCACCATCATGTTAACATTACACCTCTGAACGGTATGCACCCCAGTGATTTGACTGGTTAACATTACACCATTATCGGACCATTTCATCGATTGGTTAATATTACATCTTTATCTAATTGTCCTTTTAGATTCGACCGGTTAACATTACACCTCTGTCAATCTGCCTTTCTTAAACAATCGATCAGTTAACATTACACTTCCATTGATTTTTTACCATTAAGTTAACATTGCACTTCTAAACAGTAGTCATCCCTTGGACTCTTTTGAACTGACCGGTTAACACTACACCTCTATCGGTCACTCCCTTCAGTACGTTAACATTATACCTCTGTCAAAATTTTTTAGTACTATTATGTCAACACTACACCTCTGAATAGTTTTAACTTTGCCAACCTGATATGTTAACATTACCCCTCTATCAGTTTGATTCCATCAACCGGTTAACATTACATCTCTGTCGACTTCCCCAACTGTTATGTTAACATTACACCTATGAACAATATGTACCCTTGGACTTACACCGTTATCTGTCCCCTTTCGAGTCGATATGTTAACATTACACCTCTGTCGATATCTTGTAACCTCTAGTGAGATTGTGAGGTTAAATTGTTTCCTAACCTCTAATGGGATTATGAGGCTAACTATTCACTAACCTCCATTGGGGTTATGAAGTTAAACTATTTCCTAACCTCTAATAGGATTATGAGGTTAAACTATTTCCTAACCTCCGACTGGTATACGAGGTTAAATTACTCCCTACACTTCGATAAGTATACAAGTATAAACTACTTCTCCATGATCCAACGCCTTAAGAGCTTAAACTGTGTAGACTTCAACAGGTACGTGATTATAAATTGTTTCCTATGCTCTAACTACACAAGAGCCTAAACTATGGACACTATGAATCTCCCTTGCTTGGTCGAGATGATAGAATACTCTAGTTACGTATGAGTATAAACTATGGTTAAATATTTGGCTAAACTCTAACAGCTACTTCCAGCTACACTCCAGCAGTTACGCCAACATCAAGCTACACTCCAGCAGTTACGCCATGATCTGGCTATGCTCCAGCGGCTTCGCAAATGTTCAGACACATCCAGTAGCTTTGCTTCAAATATGGGTTTAAAACAGAGAATTAGATGGAATCTCAACAACAAGTACTTCAAAATGCAACCAAGCATTCAACCAAGATGAATCTACAGCAATAGAAGCCACGTTTAATAGTACACCTCTGGCAACCTGTTCGCGAGGAAAGTTGTTTTGATTTCCATTGCAAATGAATTTGTTACAGCTTCTTAGCTTTTATAAAATTCAAATAAAAAGATCACCTTTTTATAAGGCTTACAATGAAAAATCAACAAAGATTACAACTTTATCACCCTTTGTGAACAAACGTGAGATCCGTTTATCAGATCCTTGCTTGTGTGGGTTCTTGGCCTGTGCTGGGGACTCTTTTTTCTGTCCATGGACCACCATGTGATCAGATCCAGATGCTAGATCTACAGACCTGTGGTGATTATTTCACGAAGGAAATAACCGCCGACGAGAATCAACTCACGAAGGAGATGATCGCCAGAGTGGGTGAAATCGACCAAGTGAAGTCACGCACGAACCCTGAGATTAAGATGAACCTTAATCTAGAGGGTAAACCTGTAGATCTGACCTGAATCGACGTAGATCTGGTCTGAATCTCCTCCAAATCTTCTCCTCACTGCGTGGATCTGAGTCGGGATGTAGTTCTTCGCTCGCACAGGATGTAGATCTGAATTTTCACCTTTGCAAAAGCTCAGATCTTTGGAAAAAGCTCTCACAAATCTAGCCCAGAAGTAGAAAAATTCTAACTCCCAACAACTGAGGCCCTCCCTGTCTATTTATAGGCAAATGGGGGGGTTTAGGTTAGTTTTAGATGGCCAGGACACCTTGGTGTCTCGGCCTTGGCCGAGGCAGTGTTTTGATTCTAGCTTTTCGTCTGATCTGGTGTTCTACCGGTCGTGTCGAGTCTGAATCCGGTCGATTGACTCGTTGATTTTAGAGTTCGATCAGTTCAGTTCCGTCGATGTTTGGGTCCAATTCCATCGATCCAAGTCTGATTTGGCTCAGAGTTGTCAGTTTTGTTGATTCGAAGCTTCACGGTTAGATTTATTCCACGATTCATCACTTTGCTGACTTGCACGCCTCGCCGACTATGTCGTCAATGGCCCACCGCAAGTCTAGGAAAAAGAAATTTTCTAGGGTGCTGCCTTAGACCCACAAGGGGGCCGCTGCCCCCTTGATCCCCCGCCTGCTAACTGGCTAGCGAGACCACCGAAAACTCTGCGTAGGGCATCAATGGTCATGGGGCATCAATAGTTTGCCATTGCATTGTTGGATAGCTTGCCAATCGTCAACTCATTGTCACGAGTCACATTCAGGCACTTATAGGTAATTTTCAACACCTATAGATGCCCCCTCCAAAGTGTTTCAGTCTCGATCTTTTATAGAAAAGCCTAAAATACTTTGGACATGATAGGCCCAAACCTTCAGTCGGTGTAACAGGACTTGAAAATAGCTTCGGTCTTTGATCTCTCCAATCCTTCCAGATTATCCAGTACTTTGTAGGATGACTGAAAGTGTCACGGTACTGCATTTATTGTCTGACCGCTATTGAAATCTTGTCCTGAAACTGATAGGTGAATTTGTTTTTTGCTCTGACTCGTGTTGGTGATTTGTCGTTGGACTGACCATACAAATCGTTGACACTTAACCTTCGATCGGTAAATTCTCCATTACAACGAGTTGACCGGCATCAAAATTTTCTCAAGATCCAACCTCTGATCGGTGAATTCTTCGGCGACGCGTTGACCAACGTCAACATTTTTTCAGAATCCAACCTTTGATCGGCGAATTCTTCACTGCGATGCATTGACCAGCGTCGAAATTTTTCCAGAATCTAATCGTTGATCTATGAATTCTTTAGCAACGACGCGTTGACCAGCATCATCACAATTTACACTTTTCGAGCTTTCGCGCTGGGAGAGCTAATTCATGCTTATATACTCCCGGCAATCCATCGGGGGTCATCGAGTTATCCTTAAGACTAGTTTATGAAAATAATCTCTAGGAGCTTCTCAACAAAACAAGAAACAGTTTATACTCATATACCCTTTTGGAGTAGGGCGAGTTATCCTTAAAATAAAAATATTTTCTAGGAACTTCTCAGTCGAAATAGGAAATAGTTTATACTCGTGTACCTTGTTAGAGTATCTCTGAGATTTGAATTAATTGATCCAGATGTGAAGTGACATTCATGAGGTAATAATTCCGCTAAATAATTGTCCGGTCGTCTCTCCAAGTGTGTGGGAGAGAGAAGGAACCAATTAGTGGGCTGATTCGGGGCTGGTCTGATGCCGCCCTAGCCTGCTTGTGGACACCCTTGTGGATGACTTGACACATGACACGCCCTGAGATGATCATCCTCTCAGTGATATATCACCTGAGCCAACAATTCTTAAAGATGTTGAGGTTTGTTCCTCTCCTCTGAAGGTATGACTTCTCCCTTTTGTTAATTAGAGGGCTCTAACTTGATGAAATTTTTATTGCTGGCAGGGGCTCCCATCGAGGCTCGTTTTTTCAGTTCCTCATTTTAATGTTCCTCTTGACCATGCCATGAGACCATCTGAAGCAGTCAGTGCGTCAACGGCGGTTTCTCCTTCAACAGCCCTATGAGCCATGAAGCTACACCCGCTGATCAGTGGAGTCCTGCCTGGAGGCATGATGCGATGCTCGAGTCTTTTCTAGACTCGAGGTTCAAATGCAGTGAGATCGGGGTGGACTATGTTGAGATGGTACATGCCGAGAAGTTGCATCTCTAAGCGATACCCACTCTCATCTTGCTTCAAGTGTGGCCAAGCTGGCGCAGCTCAGGCAAGATCCCCAGGTGGAGGGAGAAAACTTCAGTGTCCTAGAGCTGACAAGGGTCAATACAGAAGAAGCACAAACTGCAATGTCTAAGAAACAAAAGCTTCGAAGACTCTAAACGCTAAGGAGGACTCTCTCAGGGTGAGCTGCAGGAGGATTTACAACAGATCTCTTGCCACAAATTTCCCTCTTTTTATTATGATTCTTTTATTTCGTTCGAAATAATTAACCATACCACTCATAGGATTATTGGCAAACTCTCAGCCATCAACGGATTTGATGAGCCTTTACCGATTACCGTTTGAATCGAGCTAGTGTGCGAATTATTTAAACCCATTCCGCATGTAACGTTGTGCTAAAAGAATAAAACTCTCTTAGACTTGGTGCTATGATGTTGAATATATAGGTTTGGTACTCTTTTACGGGTAAGAGACTACCCGGCAATGCGTGTTAGGCGTTAACTTTAGGGTAATTGGCCAACTCCCAGCCATCAACGGATTTGGTGTGCTTTTACTAATTACCGTTTGAATCGGGCTAGCATGCGGATTCTCTAAACCTATTCCGCACGTGACGTTGTGCTAAAAGAATGAGACTCTTTTAGACTTGATGCTACGATGTCGAATACGTAGACTTGGTACTCTTTTACGGGAAAGAGACTACCCGGCAACACATGTTACGCATAGACTTATCCCTTCTTAGGCTTCAGGATAAAATTCTACAGAATCGAACTCCGGTGTCTTCTTCAATCAGTAAAAGACTAAACCGGCAATGCGTGTTAGGCATTGACTTATTCCTTCTTAGGATTTAGAATAAAATTCCTCACACATGTAAGGCGTGGATTTTGGTGTTATTAATAACTACCCGCCACACTTTTGATTATGTTGGTTTTTATTTTTTTATGGCTAAGAATTAATCAGCAACGTGTATTAGGCGTTGGTTTTATCCCTTCTTAGGCTGCGGGATAAAATTCTCCAAAATTGAACTATGGTGTCTTCTTCAATTGGAAAAAGACTAAACCGGCAACGTGTGTTAGGCGTTGACTTTATCCCTTCTTAGGCTTCGGAATAAAATTCTCCAGAATTGAACTCTGGTGTCCTCTTCAATCGGAGAAAGACAAACCAGCAACGCGTGTGAGGCGTTGACTTTATCCCTTCTTAGGCTTCACAATAAAATACCCCGACTCGGATTCGGGTGTCTTCTTCAGTCGGAAGAAAGACTAAACTGGCGATGCATGTGAGGCATCGACTTATCTCTACTTAGGATTTGGGATCAAATTCCCCAAGATAAATTTTGGATTGAAGGATTGGAAAATATTGATGTGGGAAAGGAAGAATTTTATATTCTGTTTCCCAATGATGGAGAGGAAAGATTTTTTTTATCCTATCTCCAGGTAAAAACGAATTCGAAGCAAGAGAAGGAGGATCTTGTCTCCTTTCTCTTGCCAGTGGAGAGGAAGAATTTTATATTCTATCTCCAGATGTTGACAAACTCAAAATAAGAGAAGGAGGATCTTGTCTCCTATCTCCGATGATGGAGAGGAAAGATTTTTATCCTATCTCTAGTGAGGGTGAAATAAGAGAGGAAGGTTGTGTATCCTATTTCTTGCTAGTGGAGAGGAAGGAGGATCTTGTCTCCTATTTCCGTATAAAAATGAATTCAAAGCAAGAGAAGGAGGATCTTGTCTCCTATCTCTTGCCAGTGGAGAGGAAGAATTTTATATTCTATCTCCAGATACTAACGAACTCAAAACAAGAGAGGAAGGTTTTGTATCCTATCTCTTGCTAGTGGAGAGGAAGGAGGATCTTGTCTCCTATCTCCGGATGTTCGAGAGGAAAGATTTTTATCCTGTCTCTAGTGTGAAAAAAACTAAAAGTGGGATCTCTACTTTGAGAATCCTGGGAGGTGAAACTAAGAGTGGGATCTCCACTCTGAGAATCGGAAAGATTTAGGCAACCTTCTCGAAAAACCAGATCTAAAAATCCTGGTGCATACCTTCAGTCGGCACAACCTAGGAGAGAGGTGAAACTAAGAGTGGGGTCTCCACTCTGAAAATTAGAAAGATCTAGGTGACCTTCAGTCAGCAAACTTGATCTAGAAATCCCGGCGCATACCTTCAGTCGGCGCTACCTGGGAGAAGGGGTGAAACTAAGAGTAGGGTCCCCACTCTAAGAATCAGAAAGATTTAGGTGACCTTTAGTCGGCACGACCTGATCTGGAGTGAGTTTCTCGTTTATTGAGATGAAAAGTCCACTTCAGCCCTAACCTTGGGGAGGCGTGACCGAAGAGGACAGGATGTAGCCCTTTCGTTTATCACGAAGGGGGTCCTACGCTTGGAGAGGAAAAATTTTTTATTCTATCCCCAGTGCGAAGGGAATTTTAAGTGGACCTCTTGTTCATGGAAGGAGTCAAGACGAGATTTTAGGGGATTAGACCAGAAAGTTTTCTGTAGACCCACCATCATTGAGTTTGATCGGTGAGGGAATTTGTGGTAGAGGATAAATTCAGGGTTATCCTCGAAGAAAATGGGCGAAATATCACACGAGGAACTTCCCGTTAAAATGGGTTATCCTGAATATACTAAGGATAGTACTTTTTTAGGAACTTTCCATTTATTGGCATTAATTGCCTGTTGCCATTCTGGGTAATCAGGCGATAAGCACCGTTCGAATAGACTGTCTCTATTATGAACGGTCCTTCCCACTTTGGTTCAAATTTATCTTTCTTCTTAGAGTCGAGGATTATCAGTTGTCGAGAAGTGAGGACCAGATCTCCTTCTTTGAAGCTCCTCTATCGTACTTTCTTGTTGAAAGATCTCGACGCTCTGGCTTGGTAGAACTCAATACGTTGTTGAGCTTCTAGGCGCTTTTCATCCAACATCTCAAGCTTTTCGAGACGATTCTGATGTTATTCTTCGGTCGTCATCTCCGTTGCAAGGGCGATGTGAAGTAACGGGATTTGGACTTCCAGTGGAAGAACTGCTTCACACCTGTAGACCAGAGAGTACGGGGTTGCTCCGGTCGGCATGCGTATGCTGGTGCGATTTGTTCAGAGTGCTTCTCTGAGTTTATCATCCCAATCTCGCTTGTTAGTTTTCACGAGCTTTGATAATATCTTGATGATTGTCTTGTTGAACGCCTCTGCCAAACCATTTGTATCGGTATTATAGGCCGTCGACGAGACGTCTTGGATCTTAAACTTCTCGTAAAACCTGATGAAGGCATTGTTGATGATTTGAGGACCATTGTCGTGTACGATCTGTCTCGACACACCATGTCGATAGATGACATGGTGCTTGATAAACTTGATGACGTTGCTCGTCTTCACTTCTTTAAGCGGGATTGCTTTAGCCCACTTGGAGAAGTAGTCGGTAATTGCGAGAATGAACCGATCACCTTTAACCGATGGGGGAAAAATAAAACCCACAATGTCCATTCCCCATGTTGCGAACGGCCAGGACATAGCCGAAGGATGCAATTGCTCCGGAGGCTTATGCATGTAGTTCGTGTGAATTTGACAAACGTGGCACTTTTGAGCGTACCCAATCACCTCACTAATCATCGTTAGCCAGAAGTATCACATTCTTCTAACACGATCATATAGTTTGAGACCAGGCTGGTGTACACAACATTCACCTCCACGTGCTTCCCGAAGGACCTCTTCTGCCTCTTTGTTTGAAAGGCACCTGAGTAGCAGGTCGTCGTACCCGCGACGATATAACATCTAGGTCTCTACATCATAGAAGAACCTTAGGGCTCTTCGTCAGATCGATTCTCTCCCCTTCGCGTCCTCTAGCAAAATGCCATGTAGGACGTAGTCGATTATGGGGAAACACCAATCTCGGGGTTCAAATTTGACTTGGGTTGCGTATACCTCTTTGGTAACCACCTCCTTGTCTTCCTCTGCCTCATCATATATCGGCCTAAATAGTTGATGAGTTCTGACTGTGACTAACTGTTCAGTCTCAAGAGGTTGTGCTAATGATACCACCAATACCACTAATGCATCCGCGTATGCGTTCTGGAGGTGCGGGATGTACTCAATGAAAAATTCTTCAAACAAGTCTGCCATCTCAACAGCTGCCTGGTAATATAGAATCAGATCTAGATTTCTGACTTTATAGTTCCAACGGATCTGTCTGACTATCAGTTGTGAATTACCATAGGCTTCGAGATATTCGAGCCGCAGCTCTTTGGAAAAACTGAGTCTAATAAACAACGCATTGTATTCGGCCACATTATTGGAACATGGCTCAGTTAGTGAATAAGCCCGCGGCATCACATGTTTCCCTGGGAAAACTAAAACAACTTCGACTCCGGCAGAAATCTTAGAACATCCGAGGGTACTCACCACATTAGTTGCTTGAGACGCTCTGTCAAAGTACAATCACCATATTTGTTGGTGCGATGTAGTGTTGACATCGTGGGCTTCATCTGGCAAGTCATCATATAATTCAGTTGCGTCCGTCATCGGATTTGCTGCCAAAAGATCACAAATCATTTGTCCTTTGATCGACTTCTATTGTTTGAAGTACAAGCTATATTGTGACAAGAGCAAGGCCTATTTCACCAAAAGCCAACTCATGGAGGTTGGTTGCGTCATGAATATTCAGACTGGATTCACGTTAGAGATAACATAAATCCTCTGTCGGACCAAGTAGTGCCGCATCTTCTGAATCGCGAACACCAACGCCATGCACTACTTCTCGATTATTGGATAGTGAGCTTCAGCACCCACTAGAGTTCGGATCAGGTAATACACTGCCTGTTCATGATCGCTGTCATCATCTTGCGCAAGTAAAGCGCTTTACGAATGGTCCATTGTTTTGGTGTAAACTAAGAATGGTTTACCTGACTGCGGTGCAACAAGAACAAGAGGTTTTGCTAGATACGCTTTAATATCCTCAAATACCTTCATACAAGCATCGTCTCAAATAAATGACACGCCCTTCTTTTTCAGCTTGGAGAATGGCTGGCACTTCCCGGATAGGTTTGAGATGAATCGCCGAATATATGCCAATCGCCCATGTAACCCCCTAAGTTCTCTTAGATTTCTTGGGAGTTGCAGTTCTTGTATCCCCTTCACTTTATTAGGGTCAACGTGGATGCCATCATTAGTGCTGACGAATCCGAGGAACTTGTCACTGGACATTCAAAGGAAAGACTTGGCAGGTTCATCTTCGGCTAATATGCTTGCATGAGCTCGAACACTATTCTCAGGTCTTTGATGTGATCATTTTTTTCGCAACTTTTCACAACCAAATCATCAACGTAGCACTTGACCATTTTTCAAAGATGTTCTTAGAAAATCTTCGTCATCGCTCGCTGGTACGTGGCCCCTGCGTTCTTCAAACTGAACGGCATGACTGTGTAGCAGAAGATACCGAGGGGAGTTCTAAACGCCGTGTGTTTCGCATCGTCCGAGTGCATCTTGATTTGATTATAACCCGAAAAGCCATCCATAAAGGACATTCTCTCGAACCCACACATATTGTCGATGATGACATCGGTGATCGGGAGAGGAAAGTCATCCTTAGGGCATGCGGCGTTCAGATCTCTGTAGTCGACACAGATCCTGATTGTCCCATTTTTCTTTAAAACCAGGACAATATTTGCCACCCAATCTAGATGCTGTATCTCTGTGATGAAACCCGACTCAATGATGTTGCTCGATAGGTTTGGCATCCGGTTTGATATTGAGGTGCTGGGTCGCCAGATTTAGGCCAAGCCCTGGCATATCTTGGTAGTTCCAAGCGAACATGTCGATATATTCCCTAACAAGAGCGATCAATTCCTCCTTTTGTCTGGGGGAAGACTACTGCTCATGAATATAGGCTTCGGATTAGCTTCGTCGCCCATATTGACTTGGATGACTATGTCTTCAGTGGGGGGTTCTC
>JBAKGM010071109.1:0-13913 GCA_037177215.1 Asparagus racemosus
CTTGGACAAAGAGAAGAAAAGAAAATATGAAGGGGTGAAAATATTTTTTATTAATTGCAATAAAAAGTTACAAACTTAGAAGATCTTCTCAATTAATAGTAACCCTCCTCTCCAAATAGAGTTTTTACAAAATATGTCATACTCAAACATCTCATCCTCTACCGCTATTTATAGCCTACAGCAAGTAACAAGAACCATTAGATTTTACTTGAGCTCTAAGGATTAAATCTTAGCCACAAAACAAGTTTGTTACAAATCAATTAGTCAGTCAATTGGTTTACCAATCGGTTGGCCGACTGATTGGAATTATAAAATTCTAAAAATGCAGATAGCTCCGTCTCGTCGAAATAGGCGATTTTCATACATTATATATTAAATTCTACCTTCCGGATTGAGAGATATTGCCATTTCTTTGTGGCTAATATCTTGAACTTGATTTTGACTTGATTTCTTTTCATATTGGATCCTTGTTTCTTCTTTTTCAAGTGGAAGTCCCCCTCTTTTTATAGGTGATTTAGGGGTGTAACTGCCCCCCTTAAAACTCTCTTTGATGAGGGTTTAATGGGGTGTAACCGCCCCCCTTAAATCTCTCCATGATGGGGCGATTATCCCCTTAAATCATGAGCAACGGTTTAGAAACCGTTTAGCTCATGTTTGAACGAGTCAAATGCAGGAAACGCAGAGGTGAGCTCTGCGTTTTGGTGAGCTCTGCGTCTTAGCGAGCTGTGCGTCTTAGCGAGCTCTGCATCTTGGCGAGCTCTGCATCTTGGTGAGCTCTGCGTTTTGGTGAGCTCTGCGTCTTAGCGAGCTCTGCGTTTTGACTTAAAATGCAGAGGTGAGCTATGCGTTTTCGTGGTGAGAGTGCGGAGGTGAGCTCTGCCTTTTGACTTAGAATGCTAATTTTATTTTTGACAGCCTACAATTGCTTAGCTTGATCCCGGGCTTCAATAAAAGGTTAAAAAATAAGGAAATTTGAGTTCTTTTTATCTTTTATTCATTAATTCTTCATTAACCCGCAAATTAAGATAAAACATGTTATTAATGACATATTTATTAATATAAAATAGATAATGAGGGTGTAAAATTGTAATAAAAATATGATTATCATAGTATCATGTTTTATTTTTTCTTATAAGTCATTGTTATAAACAATTTGTTTTAAGAAATTCTAAAAAATAAAGGAATCAGATTTATAAAGCAAAGAAACTAGTCACAACAGTGCAAACAAGGGCATAACACTTGTATATGTAATGAGAAATTGGTGGTTCTCCTATAGACAAAAAAAAAAAAGATTGACAATTCTAATCACATTGCAACTAACTATAAATAAAAACTCTCATAATCATATCCTTATCAAAAATTGACATGTTGGGACCTAATTCTACTTTACCTAAAGATCATAATCAAATTTTAAAAAAATCTATAATTAGAAAACTCTACAATCAAAACCATCCTTTTTAATCATCTTTACCTAATAATTCATATCAAACTGAAACTATCCATAATTTAAAAACTCCATTAATCAAAGCCCTCACTTATATAAAATGATTTTCAAGATTATAAAATTATCAAATCCTTTTGGAACCCAAAATTACAAAGGACCCCATAAAAATTCAAAAATTACAATTACTTCTTGAGATCCAAATATTAGAAAAAACCCTCTGATAAATCTAAAATTTCAAATAAGCCTACATAAATAAGAAATTTTTATAAACAACCCATTAATGTTCAAAAATTACAAATAAACCCTAAAAAATCTAGTATTACAAATAGCATCATGAAATTCAAAAAGTTATAAACTATCCCTTTTAAAATCTATAAATTACAAACAATTCTTAAAAAATAAAAAAATTACAAAGTTCCTATGAAATTTTGAAAAGTTATGAATAGCTCCATAAAAACTTTACAACCAGTTCCCTGAAAGTTTCAAAACTTAAAAATATCTCCTTAAAATTTTAAATACAGCCCTTTAAAAAATTTACAACTAGACCCAAGAAAGTATTTAAAAAAATAAACAGGCTACTAAAAATTTTAGAATATTACAAACAACTCCCTAAAAATTTTACAAACAATCACTTAAAAATTTTAAAAATTACAAACGGCCGATGAAAATTTTGAAAATTAGAAATAGCCCTATGAAAAGTTGAAAACAATCCCTTGAGATTCAAATATTATAAATAAACCCTTGAGACACCTGAGAGTTACAAATAGCACCATAAAATTCAATAAATTATAAACTGCTCATTTAAAATTCATAAATTACAAACAATCCTAGAAAATCTAAAAATTATGAATAATCCTCTAAAAATTTAAAAATTTTAAATATACCCCTAAAGTTTTACAAACAAAATTCTAAAACTTTTAAAATCAGTCCCTTGAAAGTTTCAATATTATAAATATCTCCTTGAAAATTTTACAAACAGTCATTTAAAAATTTTATAGCTAGCCATATGAATGTTCCTAAAGTAAGAAAAACCGTGCTAAATATTTCAAAATGTTAGTTATATCTCCTTAAAATTTTACAAACAACCCCTTGAAAGTTTTCAAAATTACAAACACCCTCGAAAATTTTGTAAAGTACAAATAACCTCACAAAAATTTTACAAAACAAGCCCCCTAAAAACTTTACAACCAACCCTTTGAAAGTTTTAAAAATTATAAACCCTCAAAACTTTACGAATAGCACCCCAAAAATTCTAAACTTACAAACGACACCCTAATTTAATATATTATATTATAATATTATAATATATTAGTGTGGAGAATGTGTGAGGTGGGATGGTATAATAGTCATGGAAAGTCTTGTGTCCTTAATACTTGGTGATGCTGAAACTTTCTACTACCCATTTTGGAGATTAGATGAAAGTCCTAATCATATTCACGTCCCAATCTTAGTCGAACCAAACATGAGCATTGACTGACATCCGTGTACATTGAATCCCAGTCATTTTTCTATTGATAATGAAAAAAAATCTATTCTCTTTGTCTCATAACACAGCAAAAAGAGGTGCTCATTGCCTCTTCCTCCGTAAATATTTAATCTGTGAAGAAATAAAATCAATCATCTCTCTTATTACATTAGGGTAGCTTCATATTTGAAGGGTGCATAAACCAACATATATAAACCAAAGTAATCAAAGCAATCTATGCGAGCACAGGCTTAATGCTCGTTTACGCTATGTTAGATTTCTACTAAACTAAAGTGAACTCGACAAATATAAATATTTGTAGGATATACATATAGATTAAAAAGAATCCCTATTATTTTTCATTTTTTCTATGTTTTTAAAGAAAATAATGATCTTTTTTATTTTCAAGACTAGTGAATAAAAGAGTAGTGTTGTGTGTTGGTATAATAAATCCAAGTGAATCTGCTATCGTGTTTGAATCTTGTTCAGCTATGGATCGAATTTGATCCAAGATTCCAAGTTATGATACAGATCAAAGGGACAAGTCAAATGTTGCAGCTCAGTGTAGACGGTTAAAATATATTTTCCATGCCAATGTTCAGCTTGGATTCAAGAAGTAAATGCCTATGGGCTTAAATACTTCAAATGGGCTCAAACTCAAGCCCACAACAAGCTGTAGTGAAGCTCGCCTAACAGAACATGTGAACTTCGCAACACAGCTCACCTCGACTCGACTCGACTGAGTCAAGAGTGGGTCGACTTCTAATTCAGACTTTAAGCCGAGTCGAAAGGCATCACTGAGTCGGCCAAGACACGAGTCGAATTCTATGCTAAGTTAAAAAGGTTTGAGGAGGCAGGTAGACCCCATATTGTCCTATTGGCAAGGATAGACCCTAAGTTGCTTTTTTTCTCTTTTTTTCCTTTTCTTTTGAATTTTAAAAGAGTTAAAAACATTTATTAAGCAGGTGTATCGCACTTGGGCCAATACTACAGGGGAGTCTATTCACCGTAAATAGAACTCTCGTAGTTGGGTAATACTCTAGTGAAACCTTTATTCAAATCACTTCAATTTCATACCTGATATCTTCTAGTTAAGCGTATGAGCTTGTAAGTAGTGAATTGTAGCCGCAATAATATTCTTAGGGCTACTTGATAAACTGTAATTGCAATGGAAATGCCAGTCGCATGCAAACTTCAATTGTCGCAAATGTTGTTGGAACTTGCATGTAGTTATACTTGTTGGTTTAGTTTTATATGTTTGCAACTTGTAGTTGTAGGTGCAGTTGAAGGTATTTGTTTTGGCTTGCACCTTGTCCTCGACAACAACTTATCTTGAGCTTATTAAAATATTGCTTTAAAAAAAATTGAGGATACAAAAGTAAATTTAAGGTTATGCAATATCTATCTATCATCTATCTATCTGCCTCTCTGTCTATTTATTCATTCAAGTAATGAATCCTAATATGCAAACATCCTATAACCTTAATTGAAAATCTCATACATTTGACCAAGGGATTTTACATTAGTAGTCTGCAGATCCAACCTTGGACCTGTTCAACAGCTCTATGCTTGCTTTGTTGCTTGTTATCTTAGGCTCTGAATTTTGCTTGTGATCTTGCATTTACAGACCTTGGGTGGAAGAAGACCACAATTGTTTTTGGGTCTTAGAGCGCAGTAAAATAAAAAAAGGGTAGTGGTTGAAGGAGTCGACATACTTAGATTAGGATACGTCATAGGTACAATTGATTTTGCAATTTAAGAGCGAGGGAGGTGTTGTTTGGGAGGAGTGCTGGGGAAGTTGCGTGATTATGAAGCGGCTCACAGTAGTTGGTACTATAAAGTTTTTTAATTCTAATTACCTTGATGGAGTTAGTGTAGATCTTCCTTCAAGATCCATGGATGAAAGGAGCTGAGAGTGAAAGCAAGTCCATTTTTTCATCAATAACAAGAAGAGGAGTTTTTGTTTTGTTTTTTTGTTTTTTGTTTTTGTTTTTTGCTATGTGAGATTTGGTTCAGAAAAGGTGAGTGAGATGTAGGGTAGTATGTCAAAGGGAGTAAACCAATTTGTTTTCTTGGGAGTATGAGTAAAGGAAGGTGTTCTGGTGTGTGTGTGTTTGTGCAAATCTTGAGGGTGCACAGATATACGCACGTATCGTGCCTGCACATATTCATGCCCGCAACAAACTTACATGTCTTTTTCTCTTACATATATATATGCTCCATGAAATAAGATAGAAACATAAGTAATTCTAGATGTGAGTCACATCTTTCTTCGGTATCTTTCTTGATGTAGGACTTATGGTTGCTGCTCAAGTAAAATTGTTCTTGGACTTTTTTACCCGGTTCTGTTCCTGCAAGATCCTGGGGTTTAGTGCCACTTTCAGGCATCCCTTTGCATTAGCAAAATGGGACCTGGGTTCTAAAGCGTGATTACATTTAAACTAATGGCTCCTTAAGGGTTTTCAACTTGTACATGTTCAGTTCCGCGCCTGTTTCATTGTTAATTACATTCTTTTCTTAGAATAGTGATACTCTTAGTATCTGCTCATTATCAAATGTGTAGTAACTCACAGGCAAAATGTTGAATCATTATGAAGCCTCTTGAAGCCAGCCACCCGCCACACCTCCCCCTGCCCCCCCCCCCCCCACCCCCCAGGACGCCAGCAGCCGGCCTAACGACCTGTCTTTCTGCTCAGGTATTTTGCTGGATTCATAATTGTTAATCATTGCTTGTAGGAGAATCCTTGTGCTCAACACCAACGTGTCATTTCTGTAAGCTTTATCAGATACCATAATGTCACAGTAACAGTTATCTCCAGAGCATTTCTTTGTCATGCATTCAATCAATGTGAACACTTTTTGTGTATATAAACCTTCAATGCAAAGTTCGCAAACAATCATGTTGCCTTTACACAGGTTATATAAGTTTTTCTCTGGTTTTCATGTTATCGCTCTTGAAAACAACTATTGTTTATAACTGATTGTTCTACGCAGCGCATATTTTATTATGGTGAAAGTAGAGTGTATAGAAGTTACATTGACGTGTGTTATTCATATCAGCATGATTCATACCTGTGTAACATAATAGATTGTTTTTTTCTCTTCACTTTCTTCTTTGAGAACATTTTTTGCTTTGAATTACTCGCTCATCAACAACATTGATCGTTTTTGAAGAGCTAAGATATAAAATCATCGTTAAAATGGTGCGTAAGTGGATTGTAGGTTCATTAACAGACCGTTTGGTTCTTTGCAATTGTAGTTATACAAGGAATCTTACAGTAATGGTTTGAGATGGTTTTGTGGCTAAATTGACAAATATAAAGAGTTGGATGATAATTTGAGGGACGTTAGTCACACTACTGATTAATTGGCTAATATTGGCAAAAGAACCCAAAACAGAACTGTGGGCATCTTTGATCGGGCCGGAGCCAGATCCAAAAGGCACATATTTAGCACACAAGACACAATTAATGGTATTGCATCCAAGATCTATCTAGCAATGGGCAGAGAGTTGCGCGGCAATCTCTCGCTAAAACCATAGTCTCGATATCTCTAGGGATTAACACAGATTCGGTCCGCTTCTCCTAATGGAAACCCTAATCACTCTTTCACCTCCAAATTAATTTTCAAAACACGACATTTTAATAGAGTCGAGATAAGTTGCTACTGAGGACAGGTTGCGAGCCAAAACAAAACATATTTATACCATGACTAGCTCGCGAACTAAAAGAATAACATAACTTGAATAGTATCAAGCTAATTGAAAAATCACCACAGTAGAACTAACGATATCCATATATGTGGTGGGAATTGCGATAAACGCCGTTGGGGGAAATTTCTAGCAAATGTTGAAAGTTGAAGGGGGATTTTCTGGGAACCCCAAAACTTAAGGGTGGTCTTGTGACATTTTTAAGTTAAAGGTGGGTTTTCGAAGAAACACCCAAACAAAAAGGGTTTTCTGATATTGAACCTTATTCTGTGGAAAGAGTGTTTTCTCCTGTACCGTCTACGCGGATATTATGGATAGGACCCGAATCCGGTTTAGAGCATCATCTTCGATTTATATCAAGCATCCGAAATCGTTCAAAAGCGTTTTCTCCCCAGTTTAAAATCTAGCCTACAGGTATCGGCCATGGCCGGACCTCCCAGATCCTCTCCTCGATAACACACTCGTGCGTCTTTCCCTCTCCGGCTTCGTCCGCTTCTCCGCCGTCTGCCGCCGGTGGCGATCAGTCCAAAGCTCCCACCGCCGCCGCCACTCTCCGTCCCCTCCTCCGATGCTCCGCCTCCCATGGCTCATCTCCTCGGATCGCGATCAAGAGACCCTCTCTTGCTACAGCCCCTTCGACCCTTCATGCTCTTCTCTCTATCTCCAGTCCATCGCTAACGGATGGTTCCTTAGCTACAAACCAGGTAGCTTCATTCTCTGGGAATCCAATCTCCGGTGACCAGATTGTGCTATCCCGGTGGGCCCGTCAGCGCCGCCCTCTCAAATCCAGAGGTGTCCCCGTAATCTCACCTCCACCACATTGCATAGTTTCCATCATCACCTACTCCAGTGTCTTCTTGCTTCGCTGGCTCGATTCCAGTTGGATCAAACTGGAGCTCCCAAGCGAAACCAAATCTCTGAAGAAGGCACTATCTATCGGCGGGAAGCGTTACCGTATTTTCTCCGATCGGTCTCGGAGTCTAGAGTTGCATTCTTATGATCTACTGGTGGTTGATGGCCTTTCTACGCCTCCTAGTATTCGCTACTTTGAGATGATGGGCTGGAGCGAGATGACAAAAGAAACTGGGTGCAGGCACGGGGCTACTCACTTGGCGGAATTCGACGAAGAGCCGTTGCTTGTTAAGGAGATTGTTACGCTTGAGAAGTATGTTGATCACAGAAAAACAACTGTTGGGTTTGACTTGTTCAGAGCAGATCTCGACAGAAAGATGCGGGTTAAGGTGGAAAGCATCGGTGATGATCGGGTGCTATTGCTCCATTGGTTTCAGTCTGTTTCATTGTTAGCGGCTGATATTGGAGCTAGAGGAAACTGTACCTATTTTTCTACAGGGTTGAAGCTTGAGGGAGATACGGAAGAGGCACCATGGAAAGTTGCTTCCAAATGCTTCACGGATTGAGAAATCTCATCAGCGAATTTTTGTTCCCACCTTGCGTTAGTCATCAGATTCGAGGTTTGTGTTCCTTTCTACCAGTTAAAGTTTTCGTTACCTTTTTGAAATTCTCGTTTCAAATGCTTGTTTAGGTTATTTATTTTGATGCTACTATAGAATCTTTGATGGCAATTACATCATGACATGATATATAATAGTGCTAGTCCTGCAATGGTGCTGCTCTAATTGGCTTAATCCTCTTATGGATTCTTCTTTGACAGTTATTCTTTAACTTGGCAGGCTAGCTAGTCTGGTTTGGGTGAATATGTGCAGTGGTGCTGGCCTACGTAGCTTCATCCTATTCTGGTTTCATATTTGAGTATTATTTGCTTTTACTTGGTGAGCTACTCAGAATATCAGCTAATGGGTGGAAACAAACCAGATAACTCGTTAATTATTAGTCCTTTAAGTTTCGGTTATATTCGATTCGGTAGTCCATTTAATAGTAAACAAATTGGTTTTTTGGTACATAAACGAATATAATTTAGCTGGATGTGTGTTCAATTCTTGTGATTATTAAATATCTACTTGCGTTTGATGTTAATTATTTTAGCCCTATTAATATCAAAACAATTACCACAAAATGAATTTTTATGCATGCGAAATATATAAACAAAATGGATTTTTATACACGTGTAACATAGAGTAGGATAGTTAGATTTAAAATGTCAAACACAAAGCACACAACTAACAACTATCCAGCTTAGGGTTAGAGGATAGGAGTTGGGTTCTCTGGTGATTCCACTGATGATCAAGTCAGTATAGAGCTTGAGTGGGGAGCCAATGAACTAAATAAGTTCAGAATGTGCAGGTGATGAAGTTAGTTAGACAGAAATGGCATACATGTGGCCCCGAGGGGGCCTCGGAGGCGATCCCTATGCAGTAGGCGATGAGCCCATATATATACCCAGCTGAGAGGGGTAGAAGTGTAACTCTAGCCGAGTCTAGGCAGGCAGCTGAATCGGCATATAGCTTATAGGTGTCGACTGCAAATGAGATGAGTCACCACTGATCTGATGTGATGGTGACTGAAGAGGTATGGAGGATGATGAGTCATGAAGACTCGATGCACGAGCAATGATGATAATGGACAGCTGTTGGCGAGGAGTTCGAGGACAAACCGCCTCTCGACTCGGTTTTGTGAGCTGGACGACAAGTACCGTCTTTATTGTAGCCTCACAGGTTATCGACCTGGCCTTGAGTGAATGAGCACGGTCAACTCAAATGATGAGGTCGAGTGATGGCTTGCCTCGACTCGGCCTTACTCGAAAGGGACGAGTGCCAATACTACCCGAGTCACCCTAGCTGGGGCCTAGTTGATCTGTTGATTGGTGTTGGTCTGAGACACGTGTTGACTCCGGAGAGAGGACTAGCACTTAGGTTAATTGTTGACATAACAATCATTATCACCATAAGTCTCAAAAGTTACAAAAGATAAGGATAAATTTTAGATTCTTAAAAAAAACTTCATCATATTATCCCAACATAAAGACATATATTGTCTAATACTTCTACTCAATCATTGGTACCTCATTGCCCCCAAAATACAAAATCTATTCCAGGTCATCTGCATCTAACTTTATTTTTGGCTTCCTCAATGCTCGGCCTTCACATATAAGTTGAGCAGCAAGTTCTGCCCTTAAAATTTTAGACTTCTCTAACAAGCTCCAAGATCATCACCTCCTTTCCTTCTAGAATCGCCTTAAGGTATAAACAAGCATGTATGCTACAATCATACCTAAAAAGCAAAGAGGTAAACTAACAGTCACACACAATTAACAAAAGTCTCAAGAAAACACTAAATATTGCAAAATATATAGTACTTTGTGCATATTAAACTGGATAAACAATCCTCTTTCTATATAATATGCACAAACATCACAGTCAATGAATACGTATCACAGGAAATAAGAAAAAGTCACAGAAAATGACTATGCATCACAATTAATTAATAAATGTCACAAGATATTAAAACATATCACAAATATTGAAAGCTATCATGCAAATGCAGATACCTCACATATTGAGATTTCAAAATAAAAAACTGTGTCTATTTCTATATTATACAAAGATAATATAGAAAATTAAGTATCAAATAGGAAATTAAGATTAAACATAGGGGGAAAAAACTCTCTAAACCAAAACAAATGTCAATTTCCTTATTTGGGAGATTATCCTAGTTTGAAATGTCGACTGAAGCATTTGCTGCTTACTATGTCAGAAGAAAAACTGACACTAGAGTGACTTGTCTTTGAGAGGTAGGTATTTATATATGTGCAAAGAACATCTCTAATCCCTTGTTTTTCCAAAATTGAGTTAGTAATTTTCCGGGAAAATCCACTTAAATGGAAACACATTGTTGAAGTTATTTATTCAGTTTGTGTAAGAATTTCATGATTATGATACATTAGCTAAATAGATAAACTTAGAAGAAACATACTGTTTAAACTAATAATTCAGTTAGAACTAATCTAGACAGAGAACTTCATACCCAGAAACCACACATATATGCCTAATAATTAACATAAACTGTGCTACTACAAATACAATAATCTTGCTATGTAGCAATATATCCCAATAAGGCCAAAAAATTCAAAATCAAATTTAGTTTTCATCAAATGAACAAATGTTGATGCATAAAAATAATTCGATAAGAAAAATAGATGAAACAACATCAAATCTTCTTGATGTGTTGTGAATATGTTTTGAGATTGCAAATGCACAATCAAGTTATAGTATAGTACAATATCGATCCCACGAGGAAGGTGTGTAGGAAAAATTCTAACATGGGTCTTAGAGCTGTGTGTAGATAATTAGGAGTGCAAGTAAAAGTGATATAGAGAGCAGGTGATTGTTTACAAATAAAAGAAAACTAGAACAAGAGGAGAGAAAAAGAGTGAACAAATAAAAAAATAAAGAATAAATAAGTAGGAGAAATAATGAAAATAGAAAAGAACAAAATCAAGAAGAGAAAAACTCAAAAAGAGGAAAATTCAAGAAGGGAAAATTTCAAGAAGAGGAAAATCAAGATAAGTAAAAGATGGAGGAAATCAAGTAGATAAGATAGAAATCTAAAATTGAATACACTAGTTTGTTTTATTTAGGATTTATAAACTACTCTCTTTTTATCATATTTTACTTTAGATTTACTAAGTATAGACTATCAAACCACTTAAGAAATTATAATCTATCAAATTATCATCCAAGCAAAATCGACATTAATGAAAAGAACAAGCAACTAGATAATAATTCTAGAATTCATTAGCATAACCTATTAAACCACTCAAGATAAACACATATTATCAAATTCTTCTTCTACCAATTAGCTCTCTAGTTGATTATCCTAAACATGATCATTTTGAGCACAAGAGAGCAATCCATAAATTATAAAAGAAATCAAACTAGTTTCATATAATTCTAGAATTCCTATAAGATTTAGTTGCACATTTTAGAAAATAAAAATAAAAAAAATAAAATCTAGGCTAAAGGCATAAAAGAAAGAGGATAAAAATTATAAGAAAAATAAAAACTAAAAATTATAAGAAAAAGATAAAAACTAACTACAAAAATAAGAATAGAAACAAGAAAATAAAGATCTAAACTATAAGAATAAATGAAATCTAACTAACAAAAATAAAAGAGCATAAAAGTAGGTATATACTATAAAATTGCAAGAAAATAACAACACAAAAATAAGAGAGCATGAAAATAAGTCTAATCTAGTCTAACAAAATAAAATCCTAAAACATGAATTTCTAAAGAAGGAAAACAAAAGAGAAAAAGAAAAACTTACATTGCAAGGGGATGACCTCTTGAAAGTAAATTTTTATCTTTATCTCCATCAACAAAGAAGAAAAGAAACAAAACTTAAAAGTGAAGAATTTTTTTAATAATTACAAGCAATTTTTAATTTTGGAAAGCCTTCTCAATTAAGAGTAACCCTCCTCTCCAAATGAAGTTTTTATAAAAGTTTTCACACTCTAAACCTCACTCTCTATCCTTATTTATAGAGTATTACAATCAATATTAGCCTTTAGATTAAACTTTACCCCTAAGTTACATAATTTCAGCCTTTGATTCGTAATTGTTTACTAGGTATCGATACTTGTAGCGATGCCCCTATCGATACTAGTATCAATACTGGTATCAATACTGGTATCAATATGACTATCAATACAAGTATCGATACCCATATGATACTTCTTCAATTTATGTTTCCTTGGCCGAATTTCTTGGGCTCTCTTGTGTAGGCTTTCATGAGCTTCTTTATCTTGATCTTGGGCTTCAAGAGAGATATGAGTTCTTTTAGGCTCTTATTCTTTAATCCTTTATTTCCTACAAATTAAGATAAGAACACTTATTAGCAGATATTTTATTCAAAATAAAATAGATAATAAGGGTATAGAGGTGTAATAAAAATATAATGATCACTTCACCACATTGATAAAACATAGATGAAACCATATTATCAAAACCCAAACGCCTAACATATAAATCAAGGAAAAACAATAACTTCAAATAACAAATTTCATGCCCTGAATCATCATTTTCTATTGCTGATTCAGTAGAATAACTTGATTTCACCATGGATTAGGGTAGATGTCGTTAAAAAAGTGAAATTCCACGGTAGATTCAGAATTGAGGGTTTTGGTTCCTTAGTAGCTTTTGAGAAGAAGAGGGATATGGGCTTTCAACTTTAGGGTTAGGAATTGGGTAAATTTCGTTGAAAATTTCAATTTTATCGAGGGATTAGGGTCCTTAAATTTGGCTTTCCCCCCTCTTTTTTGGGTTCAAAAAGAAGAAGGTTTTTTTTATCGTTTGGGAAGAGATGGTGGGGGGGGGGTTTGAGATACCCAAGGGGGAAAAAAGCTCTTTTCTTAATGGGTTTCTAAAAACGTTACAACGCTATTTTATGGAGGTTTTCAATGGGTTGTGGCTTATACAATATTGGGGGTGGGGGGGGGGGGGATGGGGGTAAATGCATTCATTAATACGTATAAGGGTGTTGGAGCATGCACCTTTTTCCTAGGGAAGAGGATGCATAACTTTTTAATTTAAAGTTGCTACAAGCAGCTTTCCCTTATTTAATTACAATTTTATCAAATTTTTAATTAGTTAAAAGATTATTTATATTTCATATGTCATAGGATTCATAGGACTCACCGCTGATTGCTCTAAATGAAAATTGTCCACCACCAACATTTAATGCCATTAGTTGTGCAAAAACCTGTATGTACTCCACTAACCAATACACTCTTGGTGCGAAAAACAAAAAAAAGACTTCAAAACTACTCCATTAAAGATGTTAGGACTTGATGATGAAGAAGATAACCAGACTGTCTCTTCCTTTAAGATGCTTGATGGTAAATTTTGGATTATGTCCAAGAAATTATATACTAATTGCTCACAATATAACATTTTTTAGAATTTGCTACAGATAAGAAGAGGTTGAGAGGTGGTCGAGGTAAAAGAAAAGAAAATTGATCACAATCAGCAATCTACCATTCTTCACTAGAAAGAAGCGACAACAATTTAATCTATATACAAAAAAGTTAATTCATCAACAAATATGTGTTTCGGTGGGACAATGTAGTTTGCACAATGGACTCAAGTTAGATTATTGTCGAAGATAATCTTTCGAGATTGAGACAGTTGCAAGACTGCTGAAAATTTCTTCTGTATGTCACTGTGGTAGGTATAAATGTATGGAGTGATTCTTAATATGCTGTCATAATATATATGATAGTGTAATATAATGCAGTTTGTTTGCTTAGATTTCATTGTGATAGATCTTCACATATGGAATGAATCTTAAAAGGAATCTTACGATGTTGTTATAATACA
>JBAKGM010071136.1:0-13911 GCA_037177215.1 Asparagus racemosus
TTTCAATCAAGGATTTGATTGAGATATTTTGAACCTCACTGTCTCGAACCTCGAAAGTCATCACTTTGAACAAATTCAAAGTTCGAACCCTGCTTCCGAAGCTCGGGATATCAAAGGTCACAATTTCAATCAAATTCGATAACTTTGAATTAATTGAAGTTAGTCGAACCTCATTTTACTGTTTCGAACCTCGAAAATCATCACTTGGAGCAAATTCAAAGTTTGAACTTTGCTTCTGAAGTTCGAGATATCGAAGGTCACAGTTTCAATCAGGCTTGATGATTTAGCGTAGACAAGATTTGCAGACGAGATCCACGGATGTAATTTCAAATAAAAAAGAAGAAAGCTACCTAGCAAACATCGAGTCCCTAAGCCACCACATGGACATAAGCCTTTCATCAAGGCTAACACGAAATGACGAGACTCGCTGACTAGAGCCTCGTTTCTCTAGCCTCACATGGTAATACAACTATGTTTGACGAGGTTGGTAAACAAGCCTCGCTTACGATAATTAAGAGAATTCAAAGTTTTTCAGACCCACCACAACCTGATTGGAGTCTGAAAACTTTGAAGGGGGTCTTATAGACAATCAAAAAAGTCTAGTCTTGAAGACGAGGGTCACATACCCCCAGCTGCAAAAACTTGAGACTCCAGATTCACCCCCACGGTTAAACTCAACACTCAACTGAGGTTCGTCTATGCATTGAAGCTCGACACTCAACTGAGGATCACCTATGCAACGAAGCTCGACACTCAATCGAGGTTCGCCTACGTAGCGAAGCTCCACATTCTACTGAGGTTTGCCTACACAGCGAAGCTAAACATTCAACCGAGGTTTGCCTACACAGTGAAGCTTGACATCCAATCGAGGTTCACCCGCGCAGCGAAGCTCGACATCCAATCGAGGTTCGCCTACATGGTGAAACTTGACATTCAACCCGAAGGTCATGACATAGCAAAGCTAGTCGTAATAACCACGAAGACCACGAAGACAATGACAGCCACATGGGTTAAGTGGTGGATGTCAGTTATGCCCACAACCCCATCAGTTAGACAATGTTCCCATGATTTTAGTTCACCCGTTATGTGCTCAAACTCTTATAAATAGTCGTGACCAGCTATTAAGGAGGAGACAGAGACAGGCACGCATAGAGGCACATACACGAAGAGAAAAGGAGATCACTCAGTAATCTCAAGATCACCAGCAATTTTATTCTAATCGTCAATAGGAAGCATTCTCAACTCGAACATCGAGGGAAGCATCCTTTTGCCACCGAGAACCCACATTAAATAAAAGAGAAGTCAAATCAATCTTCTCTTCCTCTGTAATTGAGAGAGTGTGATTGTAAGGGATTGAACCCATTTCTTTAGAAGCAATCAAACAAACTTTTTCGACCCTACAAGTTAGAATGAGACTTGAGCGAACTTCACTATGCCTTAACGTGAGCTACACTTGAGCTTATATGAAGTGTTTAGCCCATGGGAATTTACTTCTTGAACTTGCTATAAGTGTTAGTCCAGGAGAGAATATACTTTAACCATCTACAGTGTTTGTTGGCAAGCTCTCATATAAGAAGAAGATAGCTTTAACTAGGGGAATGGTCTATCTTGGGTATACTTTAGAACCCTATGAGAGGATAGAAACTCCTTGGTAAGTACTAGTAGCTCTCAGATGATAGGAACCCTAATGAGCAAACCTCCACATAGAGATGTTTTGGGTCCTTTATATTACAATTAACTCAGATTACAATAAAAGAAATATAATCGAAACTAAAGAAAATCTATATTTCCTGGGGTTCTTTTTAGTGAGCTGTTGAAACATCGATCTTATACTTCATTAATGATCTGACTAAGATGATGGGTCTCTTACTAGTAATCTCTAATTTGATTGCTTGGATGATAACTCAGTCTTTTCTTAGAACCAAAATAGAAGAAAACCACGCGTGTATAGGCTAGTAGCCTCTTCCCTCCCAAATGAACAATCTCCTCCTCCTTTTATAGGCTAAAAGAGTGAGTTAATGACTTCTAATTATGGATTAAGTGACCATCAAGATAGGAGATAGTGGGGGTGCAGTTATCCCCTTGAAAATAGCTCTCAAATGGTTAAATGGTGAAGTTCACCAATTCTGTGAAGCTTACTGAAAATGTTTGGGTCAGGCTCACTTGGACATGTGTGAGCCTTCTTTGGAATCATGGATGATGTAGCCTACATAGGTAGCTGTGGGTGAAGTTCGTTGACATCAAACAGTGAACTTCGCGTAGCTCATTTTTAGCTTGTTTGGATTGAGCCGAAGTGGGCTGTATGGCGATATTAGCGTGCTTTTTTGAGTGAGCTTCACCGTAACCTATTGTGGGCTTGACTTTGGGCCAATTTAACCTATTGTGGGCTTGACTTTGGGCCCATTTGAAGTATTTAGCCCATGAGTGTTTAGTTCTTAGTTCCAAGCTGAACATTGGCATGAGCAGAAGATATTTTAACTATCTACAAGAACCCTCCCCAAAGTTTTTTAAGATCCTACATTTGGCTTGTAGCAGGGATTGAAATACTTTAGGTGATATCTAGAGGTATACTATTGAATGTAGCATGAGTCATCTTGTTTGGGTTGAAAATTATCTTCAATCTACTTAGTTACCAGAGATGTGTTGTTGAACATGGCTTCCTTTGCTGTAGACTTGCATTGAGGGCTTATACTCATCCAATTCTACAATTTGGAATGAAGTTTTCCTACTTTATTGTTGGGGAAAAGTAGAGAAATCAGTGAAGTTCAGCTGATATTAGGTATCGGTGAGATTCGCCTTACTCTGGGCTGTGTGGGTGAAGTTCTTCAATTATCGATATTCGTAACTGGTGATAGAAGTTGGGATTACACCTTTGGACTCACGCAATGATTTGCGATTGAGATCTCTTGATTGAAGATTCACGAGATCCACTGTAGATTTAACTAAGTTTTAGGCTTAGATTTTACCACTTTGTCTGATCCAATCAAATCATGGAAGATGTGATTTTCTTAGAAGTTTGGATTTGGAGAAGGCTATAAATAGTGATATTTCCCTCCAGATTCTTCATCTTCATTTCCATCTTCATCTCCTCCATGTCTAAGTCTCCATTACTTAGATAAAAAATGCTCCTCAATAGAAGAGCAGAAATAAACTAACTCCAACAGGAGCTTGCCTAAGTAGAGGGCAACCAAGCAGATGAACTCTGCATACTCTACTGACTGGTGGACTTGCTGTCAGCCGAAAAGGCCAAACTCGACTAGATCATCGAGAATCAATTGAGGGTTTAGGGTGAGTTAAATCATGATGGAGACACTTGGAGCTTCGAGTGCCACGCTGTGCATAAGGCCGTTTGACGACTGAGATGGCGGTTGAAGAAAGATCCTTAGAGCTTCACAATCAAGGACTCTGACAGTGTTTATATTTCACAAATAAAAACCTAAAATATAATTAGACGTTGTTTGGTTGTCTCATGTCTAACGTCAAATTTTGGTTCAAGAACATGCTTCTTCTTGTTGACATGTTCTAGTTCAGAGCAACAGGGGCACTTCTTATTCAATGGCTTTTTCTCATCCCTAGGCATAGGCCAAGGGATGAGTAAGTAGGACCTATTTTTTCTACATGGGAAAAAGTTTAGCTCCCCGAGTTTTGTGAGATCAGAGAAACATGGACTATAGCTTAGTGCGTATGTTCCTTAGCCGTCACATTTTTATAGTTAGGAGTATAGAGTAATAGCAAATAGCAACAAATACCCATCATCCTCATAACTAGATAGTCTAAATGTCTTCTTTATGTAGTAGAGTCTTCAATCAATAAAATAAACTTTTTTCTAAACTTGTCCATCTCTATGTGTTTGATTTGTATGAAATTTACTTCTGTGTTGAGCTTGAACTCTGCAAGGAGTTATTATGTTAGAAGCAAAGCTCAGGCTTCCTTATGTCGGCAAGAATCAAATTGAAGTTTGCCAGGTAGGGTCTCAAACAAATTGAGTTAGAATTTTCTTAATTTATAGACTTGGCAAAATTCGCCATATAATTTTGGTGAAGTTTGCTTCAACACCCAACTGATTGGGGCGAAGTTCATTGACTTAATTTGACAAACAGTCAACACAGCAAAGCTCAATAAATTAGTTAAGCGGGGCTTAATAGTTCTATTATGCAGGGATTGTCATGAGAATTTAAAATTTGAATCCTCGATTTCTATGCCTAAACTTGTGGCAAATGTCATTCAGAGTGAGATTCTCAACAAAGTTCAATGCAAGAATCTTTGGTGAAGTTCAGGGTGAGATTTATGGTGAAGTTAAGGGTGAAAATCTTCAGTGAAGTTCGGGGTGACCCTATAAATAGAGCTGTTTACTTCCTTTATTCTTCACTTTGATTTTCAAAAACCCAAACTTCTCCAAATCCTTGTTTTCTCAAAGCCCAAAAATCTCAAGATCAATCTTTAATGGCTCCTTGTCGTGCGATCTCGAGAAGAAGATGTGCTGTTAGGGGGCCTCGTCAGTCATGGGCGGAAGACACACTGACGCAGTTGGAAATGACCATGGGTAAGTTTCAAATCATCCAGGGTGATATTCAAATCCATTAAAGTTTAGCCCCATTGGGGCTTTAAATAGTGTCTTTGGGTACTTAAAGTTACTCGCTGCCAAAGGCGTGGTTTTTATGACCATTCGTGATCTTGCTAACGAACTTTTGTCAGTGACAACAAAGTTCTGCTAGCAGCCATCAATGGCACTTGATGCGACGAGCTTCCCTTCTTAGGCGAAACTCGTTGCTATTAACCTTTTGGGCTTTTGGAGTGAACTTCTCTTGTGTAGGGGCCACGATCTAAATTGACGGACCTTCGCCTGAGAGAGTTTCGCCAATCTAATTTGAATGACCTTCGCTTAAGCAATACTCACAAGTCAATATGAGTGACCTTCATTTAAATGAGGTTTGCCAATCTAATTTGAGTGACCTTCATTTAAACGAGGTTCACCAATATGATTTGAGTGGCCTTCGCATGAGCGAAGTTTGCCAGTCTGATCCACTTAATCTTTCGAGTAGATTGGATTGCGGTGCTGAAGTTCACTGCTTTCAAAATGAACTTCACTCATCTAGGCAACACTTAGTTGATTGTGATGACTTTCACTTATGAGTGAGATTCTCCCATGGGGAATTTCGCATCTGAGTGCAAAGACTTGGTTAATTTCTTTCAGTCTTTATCTTCTAACTCGTTTCCTCCCTTTTGTGCAGTTTGCTTATCGAAGGAGCCTATCAAGTGTCACAACCAATTGATGGGATTTGTGACTCCAAAGTGAGGCATTCTTTCGATGGGCATGTCCCTCTATACCTAGAGGGTAGCAGCCAAAAAGGATTGAGGCCATACTATTAGGAGACTATCGAACTCTGGAGAGATGGTCATAAATGCTAAGTTCTCCATTCTCAAAGAGGATACGTCAGAGAAGCCTCACTTTTTATTTGGGGATAGTGATCCTAATGTCACCTGCATAAGCTACTAGGGGAAGGAGCATTGGTATTATACCCAAGGGGACCACCGTTACTACCTACTGGCGATAAAGCATCATGTGTCCTTCATGTACTTACAGCCTCTCGCCGTGCCTCGATTAATGCATTTCACCCTCACCAACAAAGAAGATAGTGTGAAGATAAGCTCTTTGAAGTACGACGGTGGCTTTCATCAGGAAGGACTCTATTGAGTCAACATCATAGGTTTGCATCCAGGCTTCGTTCATGAGGATGCCCCTGTTAATGAAGTTCCTATTATCCCGAACATCTTCGGGAACAAACTTGCAAAGACCGATGCATTGTATAATGGAGATACTAGATTTCTTGGCTGGATAAGATCAACGGATACCTAATGGTAGACCCATCTAGTAAATTATGATCTGATCACTTTTGAGGGGAGCTTGAGTAGACTGGGGCTCTAGTCTACAGTAAGAGCCTCAAAATAAGGTGTAGATATGTGTGTGCTAGTGTTGTACATATTTTAGAGCTATATAATGTCAACAACAACACCTTCTTCACTCCAGCGATTGAAATTGGGATCGCTTTGCATGAAATGTTTAAAGTGACATGACTGCTGATGGGAGACTATCCATATGAAGAGTTTTTCCCGACCAATGCATAGTTGAATGCTTATAAAGAGATAGCTCATGTCAGAGAGGTGTTTCGAGAATTAGTCTGTCACTTTCTTATCTGTCAAAGGATCATCGCAAACGCCAAACTTGATTTTACTATTACTCACGTCCCTTGGGCTGAGCATCTGTTCCCCAATGTTAATAAGAAGGGGAATGTCGATTCAGTCCATCTGGTGACAAAAACTAAAGTTGGGACCCGAGTTTTCAATGAGGGTTAAGCACTTCATATTACCGAATCAGACAAATAAGGGTTCCATGTGAGTGTCAAATTCGAGATTTTCTACCATCAAGCAAAGGAGATGATATCTAAGTTAGCTCTGCTTGTAGGATTCTTTTTGATCTAGTTGAAAGGTTGTGTTGTGTCTTCCCGACTAAAGGACTGCATCTCTATCAAAGTGTTATTCCCTACTGTGCTACTTACTACTGGGTATAACTTGGCCCTTCTTCTGGCAACGGTCAGTTGCATACATCACAGGCTAAGAGAATGGCCACTGAGTACCTAAAACAAAAAGATAACAGCCCGAGAGATCGGGTTCCAAACCCTAGAGTGGAGTTACCGTATACATATTAGGTGATATGGTACACTTCGCACTACTCGTTGTTGATGTCGGTTGCTGCACTAAGTGGAGAGGGTGTATCATTACTTCAGAAGTATGAGCACTTAAAGCCGATAGTCAAATACCTTGTGGGGATTCATTAGATTCTTCAAAACAAAGATCATAACTGCCTCTGCTATTGTTTTCCCGAGATTGATGGTACTAATCCTAGGGACGCGTTTGAAGACGGTGCAAGTACTGAAGGGTTCACTTGCTTATCTAGCAAATGTTTCAACTTGTTGGTCAATATTAGGTTAGGCCATCTCATTGCTAGGTTAAACACGACTGAGTGTTACATCAAACTGTACTTGCCTTGCCAATTTGCTCATCAATTTGGATATGGCTAGCTTTTTGTCTAGAATCTGAATCCAAGATTGTTGCACACGGGGAGCCTAGTAGACGGTGCTCGTGCTTGATATCACTTTACTGCCGAGGCCATAGAGACTAAATTCACACTTCCCCATCACATTCCTAACTGCTATATGATGTTAGGTTCTGCAAGTGGTATTGCAGAGCGATCATCCCCAATCCCCATTTTCATGTGAACAAAACTGATTTATGATGGATCACCCAAATATATAAGGAGCTGTCTAAGGAAGGTTCAAAGAGTAGGGTTCCTGAACTTCAAGACTTTGTAGTGGAAGACGCACTAGAAGATGAAGATTGGGAGGCACCAAGTGGGCAACCTACTCCTCAAAGGCCAATTGGTGCTAGCATTCGAGAACCATCCAAATCCATGGTTTGCCAAGGAGCACCTAGCAGAGGAAGGGGGACTCCGGGAAAGAGGACGTTACAAGTTCATCTCCACAATAACCTTTAAAGAAATAACGTTTAGTGCCTTCAAAGCTTGAGCCTGTGCCTGGAGGCTCTTCAAGGACCAGGGAAGAGTCTCCTGTGATTCCAACATAGGAGCATATAACTAAACCTTCGGGTGAGTTTTTCTCATATCTTTGTGTCAAGTCATCTAAAGTGCATTGAGTTGACGTGCGCTTCTTATATGTAGGTAAAGAGCCTATCCTTTAAGATTCAGATGATGAGGAGAAGGTGGATTACGAGGCCGACACTGATGCCTATCTCATTGAGCCTGACGATGCAGCCTTCAAGGGCAATGCGGGTGACTCTTCTTATATGCCATGTATACTTTTCTCTGACCAATCTTGCATAGCTTCTTTGCTTTGATGATTGACACTTTGTTTATCCCTTTAGCAGATGATGAACTTGGATTGGAGACCATGGGTTGAGCGGCTCCTATATCTATTCCTGCTGGTGGCGAGTTTGAGCTAGCGAATGATTTCGATGGTGCTTCTAGTGCTCCTGAGTCTACGCCTACTGTCGATATAGTAGCAAGTCCTGCTCGTACACCAATTTTAGTAGCACGGTGTGGATTGGTTATTCCTGAATCATCTGATGAAAATGCTGATGCATCGGCCTCTCTAATTCTAGTAGGAGTCAAAAGGGAAGCGCCGCCGAGTCTGGCCCTCTGTTTGAAGATGATCCTATCAGAGCAGGAGATGAATCTGATGAGCTGGAGGTTGCAATTGCTGGTGTTGAAGTTGTACACACAGACATGCCGATGACCACAACATTAGTTGTGAGAATCGTCACTACGGCAGCTGAGGTGACATCTATGGGTTTCTTCCACGGTAGATGTTTCCAGCGTGCTGGCCACACTTGCACCATTCCTCCTATCGGGCGGTGAACAAAAGCAAATCCTACCATCCGCTTTTTCAATGACCACAGATGCACTGGTGGCTTCTGTAGAAGTGGGTCCTTCGAGTCATACAGAAATTCCACAATCTTTTAGCCCAGAAGATTTGATCGAGTTGGAGATTTAAATTATGGTCAAGAGTTTAATGAATCTGTTCGACCGAAGTATCGAATTTTCTTTGGCTATTTAGAAAGGCTTATCTGCTTGTACTCTTACTTTGTTGAGGAATCAACTTGGCCTTTTGACGTCGATTGTAGGACCCGTACGTACTGAACTATTTAAGAAGATGATCGATGAGGTTTAACTTCAGTTTTAAGAGTTGCAACGGCTTCGTGCAGCTGATGTTGACATCATTGCTGAGCTTGAATTTTGTCAACTCTCAATGAAGCTGTGAGGATGAAGAGTTTGCTCGCATGGAGATGGAGCAGGTCAAGAGGAGGCTTCAAGGATTGAATGATAGCCTTGCATTGGTATGATAATCAGGCAGAGCTTCACAGTGCCATTCTGGAGAAGGAAGCAACAATCAATGAGGCCAAGGCGGCCATTGCTGCTACTCAAGCATTGGAAGCAATTCAATAGCAAAATGAGGAGCTTGAACTTAAGTCAGCCGAGTTGGCTAAAGAGTGGGATTTCAAGGCTGCTGAACTTGAAGCTGAGACAACGAGGCTGGAGGCTGTTAGAAATCAAGCTGCTCCTATTAATCCGAGGACTCTCCGGGAAAGAGCCCAAAAGAATGCTCATGAAGCTAGGGGATCCCGGGATAGCTAAATGTATTACACGAATACACTCTTTTTATCTGTATTTTCTTTAGCATTTTCGTACTGGATTAGCTCTTTTAATAAAAAAAACTTTTACCCTTATGATATGTATACAATAGAGGTTGTAATATTAATGTATCCTATTAATATCCTTGCTAGGGAGAAAAATGATAGAATCAAACTGATAGAGGTGTAGTGTTAATGTATCAAGTTTGGTTAAGTTGGTACTATTCAGAGGTGTAATGTTAATCATGACATTTTATTATGTTTTTATACCCTCGTTATCTATTTTATTTATAAATATATCACTAATAATGTGTTTTTCTCTTAATCTGCAGGAATTGAAGAATTAATGAATAAGAGCCCAAAAAGAACTCAAATTTTCTTATTTTTTAACTTTTTATTGAAGCTCGGGATTAAGCCAAGCATCATATAAAGCCGTAGAAAAAAAGGATCCAATATGAAAAGAGATCAAGTCAAAATCATATTCAAGATGATTAGCTGTAAAGAAATGACAATATCTCCCAATCCGGAAGGTAGAATTTAACATATGATATTTGAAAATTACTTATCTCGATGAGTCAGAGCTATCTACATATTTAAAATTTTGAGATTCTAATAGTTGGTCAACCGATTGGTAAACCAATTAATTTGTAATTGATTTATTTTATGGATAAGATTTAATCCTTGGAGCCTAAGTAAAATCTAATGGCTATTATTGCTTGCTGTAGGCTATAAATAAGGGTAGACGGTGAGGGATTTGAGTATAAAATATTTTGTAAAAAACTATTTAGAGAGGTGGATTACTCTATTTGCAATTAATAAATTTTTTTTACCCCTTCATATTTTTCTTTTCTTCGTTTTATTGATTGATGAAGATAAAGATGAAGATGAAGATGAAGGTAAAAGGTTTTCTTTAAGAGGCTAGAACCATCTTGCAAAGTAAGACTTCTTCTTCTCTTGCAATTAGTTTAATTTCTTGTTGTAGTTAATTTTATTTTTCATGCTTTTAATAATGTCTTGTAGTATAGATTTACTTTCTTGCATTTTCATTTTGTAGTATAGGTTTATGTTCTTGTATTTTTATTTTTGTAGTTTAGATTTACTTTTATGTTCTTTTATTTTTTAGTTAGATTTCTTTTATGCTCATAGTTTAGATCTTTATTTTTCTTGTTCTTGTTTTTATTTTTCTTGTATTTTTAGTTTCTTTCTTTTATGCTCTCTAGTCTAGATTTTATCTCTTTACTTTTATTTTTCAAAATGTGCAACTAAATCATGTAGGAATTCTAGAGTTATATGAAACTAGTTTGATTTCTTTTATGATTTGTGAATTGCGTTCTTGTGCTCTAGTTGTGGATACTCAACTAAAAAACTAATTGGTAGAAAAAAATTTGACAATCTATGCTTATCTTAAGTGGTTTGGTAGATTACGCTTATGAATTCTAGAAGTAAAATCAAGTTATTATTCTTTTCATGAATTTTAATTTTACTTGGATGATAATTTAATAGGTTATGCTTTTCTTAAGTTGTTTGATAGTCTATGCTTAATAAATCTAAAGTAAATTATGATAAAGAGAGAGTAATTCATAAATCCTAAATGAATTATGGATTTAATTCTAGATTCCTCATTTCTCTAAGTAATTTCCTCCATCTTTTACTTGTTATATGATTTTCCTCTTTATTCTTTTTTTAATTTATATCTTAATTTTATTTTCCTCTAATTTCTTCATCTTTCTTTCTCCCCTCTTAAACTAGTTTTATTTTATTTGCAAATAATCACACTTTTCTCATATCTCTCCACATTCACATTATCACTCATAATTGTCCACACATAACTTAGAAATCAATTTGAAATATTTCCTACAAATAGTTGAGCAGTTGCAACTTCATTTTATTTTCGCCCTATCAAGTGTTTGGCGCCGTTGCTGAGAAAGTGCTTATAATTAGGATTTTTCTATTTTTTGCTCTTTGATTTGTGTGTTTCCTTTGAATGAACAACTTTGAAGCTTGAAGATTGAGGATTGAAGATTGAAGATTAAAGATTTGCTTTGCTTGAAAAGATAAGTTATCTTTCTAGTATTTTCAATTCCACCCATTTAGTTAGTTTTTCACATTAGAGAGAATTAGGATCTTAAAAAAAGTAAAAAATTTTCTTTTGTCAACCCTAATAAAATTCACCGTCCACTTGAACAATTACTAACAAGATAATAAATTTAAATGAGAACTCTCTTTATCACATTTGTTTGATTGTTAACCCTAATTAAAAAATAAATTTTTTTATTTTTGCATCCTTTTGTAGTTGCTTTTAATTTCTAGAGTTGCATTGAATATAGTAGTAGGAATTCACCAAAGGAATTTGAACATCTTTGTTTGACACACACTTGAAAATACTCTTATGGGCAATAGCCCTACCCCCTATCAAGATAAGGTGAGGGATTTCATCACCCTTTTCTTAACCCACAAATCACTAATTCATCACTATACAAACCTAAGCCTTTCTCATTAGACGTTGTCTCCTAAGGACTCGAGCTCATTAAGGAATAAGAAATTCTTAAGTGAACCAATTTAAGTTTACTTAAATCTGTTGGTGTTTAAAGCAAGATTTAGGGGTTGCGTAAAGTGGTTCTCAAGGAATGAGATACTTACTTGGTCATTGACCTCTCTCTAGTATTATCCTTACCTGGCTAACTGGTCGAGTAAACTTTAATCTTTTCACTGAAGGATTTTTTGGTTAGGAGTTACTTTAGTTGAGTCTACGCTTAACCCTAGAATTAAGGGTGATTGATACATAATGATTGCTCTTGATTTGTTTTAGTTAGGTTTTTCTTTTAGTCTTCTCCTTCTTCTCTTTATCTTTTGGGCCTTTTAGTTTTTACCTCTTCAAAGAAAAAAAATCTTTTTAATTAACTTGAGTTTTTCCTAGATCTTTTTCTCTAGTTTTCTTAGATAAAAAAATCTAAAAATAATTTGTTTTAGTGTATGCGAGTTTGGATTAGGGATAATACTAACTGTTTAATTCGCGTTGAACTAATTTTTGAGACTAAAGAAATGGCTAATACTAATCTACTCGTTCTTCAAGATATGTGTGATACCACTGGAAATACAAATCTATCTTGCATTAAGCTACCCGATGTTAGTGGAAATAATTTTGAGCTCAATTGCATCCTCAGATAGTTCCCTAATCTTAATCATATGATAAACTTTCTTAAACGTAAAGATAAAAATGTAAGTATCTTCAGTTTTATTTTTCCAGTGGATTTCATCGTCTTGGAATCGCAGCCTGTTTCCAATCCTAAAAGTCAGATACTTGTTATTTTAGGAAGACCATTCTTAGCCACTTGTAATACTCTAATTAACTGTAAAACTAGTCAAATGAAGCTGTTCATTGGGAATATGACTGCTGATCTCAATATTTTTAATCTAAGGAACCAGCCAACTGATCAACCTCTAGAAGTAAATTACATCTAGGAAAATTCAATTGGAGAGTTCGAAGAAGAGAATGAGTCTGACCTAAATTTTGATAAAATCTTCAGTGAGGAGTTGAGATACTAGGGAAACTAGAATCAGAACAAGTCTTTCAGAAGGAAGGAACTCAGATAGATACAAGTGTCTCTGATCTTAGCTTTGAAGAACTTTTCACTGATGAGCTTAGGTTCCTAAAAAATATAGAACAATTGAATCATCATACCTCAACCACGAATCTTGTGTTTGAGGAAATTTTTAAAGAAGAACTGGTTGTGTTAGGACAAACTTTCATTCATGAGAAAAAACTGAGTTTAAATCTGGGACTTGCTTTCTACCTGATCAACATTAGAAATTAAAAATGCATAACCCCATTCATACCTACCTTCAAATGCTGTAGAAATTATTAAAAACTTCAGAGTGTATAGAATTTAAGCACATATTTGGGTTTATCATTTTAGACTTTCTTAAAATCTGGGATAGAATTTTCGGCAATAAGGTATGATTTGATGTAGAATATGATCTATTTATTTTAATCTTTTATTCTACATCTTTACTTTTTGTCTCATAATAATAATAATAATAAAATTTATTCTTCTCTCATTTGAAAGTTTCTTGTTCTTTTGATAAAAATGAAAACAAGAGAAAAAAAAAGATATCGAAAAAATGAAAACCAAAATGGAAACAAATGTTGATAAATAAAAGAAAAAAGAAACAGCAGAAAATTTTAACTTCCTTCTCCTCATACCGAAGATAATTGTAGATTTTTATCATCATGTTAGGTCAACCAAATAAATGTAAATGCTTAATTTCTTGTCTACTTTACTTTGTGCATCATAGAGTTTGCGTTGAGGATAATGCAAAATTTAGGTGTTGGGGTGGGGACTAGTCATTTTTTCCTCTTTACTTTACCATTTTTCCCCTCTTCTTTCTATGTCCTATTTTTCTTTTCTTTTCTTTAAAAAAATTGTTACTTACCAAATTATAATAGAGTTAATTAATAATTAATCTACTTGATAAAATTTCTAATTTCTAATTTCTAGTTCTTAGTTAGTTTAATGCTCAAGTTAACCTTTTATTATAACTCTAAATAAATTTCTTAAGAAATAATTTTCAAAGTAGTATACTTCACTTTACTCCAACTTAGATGTGTAATTAAAGTAATGAAAACTTTGCATGCTTAGCTTAGAGTGGAAAATAATTTTTCAAGTTCTCTTAATCTGAATGTTTTTCTATACATACATACATACA
>JBAKGM010071202.1:0-13906 GCA_037177215.1 Asparagus racemosus
CGATAACTTTTTATACTATAACTTGTTAGTTGTATACTTGCAACTTAAAAGGAGGTAAGCAATTATTTTCCACAACAGCAGTTCTTAGAAGTTTTTTATTGTTTTGAGTAGATTAGATAAGGGGTTGTCCCCCTTTTTGGTTTGGCTTGCAAGCTAGAGGGCTCTAATGGTGATTTTGGATATACTTGCTCATTTGATGTGAAGCTTGATGGAATAAATTCTCTTTTAGAGTAGAAAAGTTGGATTGAAGTTGGTTTTGCATTTGGTTTTAAATCAATGAAGCTATTAGTTGAAAATATTTTGAAACTCGGCGATTTCAGCTAAGCGCATGCGCTCGACCTGTCCAATGCACGCGCTTATTGAAATACTCGAGAGTAGTTTGGTTTATAGTGTTTGAGCGCACGCACACAAGTAATAAGATTACTCACTCAAGTGGGTTTTTCAAAAATGATTTCTGATTTGATTTTTAGTCTGCTATCAGGATTTAGCTGATGTGGCATCGGGGTCAGCACATGCGCCCAACCTCTGAGTGCATGCGCTCAGTTCAAGAAAACAACTCCTTTGATTTCGGAAATTTGATTCGTTCGACCTCGTTTTTTCTTATTCTTTGGTTACTATTCATGTGTTATGATATTAATTATGTAGTATTATTTATTCTTGCAATCTTGAGATAAAGTAGATGGTAAAATAGTTAATTGATTAAAATTCTTGTTTTATGTTTGAATTATCAAAAATCATAATATATACATGTTTAGATTAAAGTAAAGCTTGTTGTGCTATGTTTGTGCATAGTGATTTATTGTATGCTATTGCCATGCTTTACCACGTTGAACCATGGCCTAGTATCCACAGACATTAATGCTTGTTGGCTAAGGTGATACCTCGAATTTTTGTTTTGCTCGATTTGATATCATGAGACTTGGATCTTGGGGCATGCTTGATTAGGCATCATGATGTGGTATATACATGATGATGATAATGATTGCTTATGTTTGGATATTGGGTGTGTCTGTCGTGACATTAAATAAAAAATATTTTCTATTTGAATCAAGAAAGTTCTCAGTTTAGGATACAATGTGACTGTCAGTGGAGACTCGTGATTCTCCACCACCAAAACTTGATTAAGCATACATCATGATAAACCAAGAAAGAGATCAAGTATTTGTAGGTATCAAGTTATGAATGACTTGTTTTGAAATTTGACGGGCATGATTCATTTGCTTTGGAAATCCAGTCAGAGAGGGCACCCACATAGTGTATGTTCTCCATGGATTGAGTTATAATGGCCTAGTGCATAATATCATGTATAATCAATTAATGAAAAAGTTCATGTGAGTTAATTAATGGGAGGAAAATTGACATATCATAGATAATGTGTGGCTCAAATTGTGTTTGAGCAATAGTGCCAGATGAGTCTGTGTATGTAAACCAAGTAAAGAAGGAATCTAAGTAATATTCCTAGTAGGTACACCAAACATAAATTATCCCGTGAAAGCTTAACCTAAATAAGATTAAGTAAAATCTAGGAATAGTTAGATGCATGCACATCCCTTGCATCACACTCATGGATCAAGGTGCATACTTGTTTTGTGATCTCTATTTTTATTGTACATCAGGTTATATCACGCCTTATGTTCTGTAAACACTTGACGGGACGTGACTAGGCTAGGCAGTATATACGATCGAACTAAACACCACCCAAAAGTATATAGTTAAGCTTAGCAAAAAGTTAGGTACATACATCTCATCCACCATATACAAAACAAAATCACAAAATCAATCATACTTTAACACAAATACAAGAAAACTAGTATACAACAAAGAGCAAGTATATAGTATAAATACAAGCAAAGATACTCAACAAAAGTAAGCAATAAGTCCTTAGATACTAAATACCATAAAGAATATCATGAGTGTGATATCAATGCCATCCTCACAAAAAAACATAATAACATGGCCGCAAGGCTATACAAGTCTGGAATAACAACTGAAATAACTAAGTACATAAGAGTCACAACATAACAATGGAAAAGTAAACATAGATAACAAAGTCTGGTAGCAAGCAAGCTAGAACAGATGTTGGATAAATAGGTAGATTAGCTGGTCGGGGGAATCCCCATCTACTAAAGATCACTAGACATTGGGGTGCCTGAAATTAGGGTTGAAATGTTAAGATCTGCCACTTGTGTGCAAACCAGGATGGTCAGAAAGCCATCTAGCATGTGGTAAAATGAAGAAGTAATTTGTGCACATATAATATGTATCATGAATTGCATGACTAGTATAAACGTAAGAAAGACAATAACACTATATCACTTTACTTTATTTCATGAACAAGACACATGCATCTCAAAATCCAGATCACAAAACAGAGCTAACAAATAACTAGATATATAACAACATAGAGATCACAATGAAAGTGTGCCTAAATCCTTGAGTGTGATGTAAGCGTAGTGTGTGCATCTAACTATTCAAAAATTTACTTAACCTTGTTTAGGGAAAGCTGTCACTGAGCCTGTTTAATTATCCACTGGGAATGTTTCTTGGGATCTTACTTTAGTTTGTTTAAGTGCGTAGACTCATCTGACACTAGTGCTCAAACACAATCCCAGGCCACACATTATCTATGAGATGTCAAATTTCCTCCCATTACTTACCCATATGAATATTTTCATTACTTTGTTATACATGATATGCTATACTCTTGATCCGAATAACCCAATTCTTAGAGAACATCCATTGAGTGGGTAGCCTCTTCGACTAGGTTTTCAAAGCAACTAAAACATGCTCATCAAATATCAAAGCAAGTCATTTGTGACTTGATACATGTGGATGCTTGATCTCTTTCTTGGTTCAAATATTTTACACTTGACCACGAGCCTCTAGTCACAGTCGCAATGTATCCCAAACCAAGAACTTTCTTGATTCAAACCAAAAATGTTCTTGATTTAGTGTCATGAGGGACATGCCTAATATCCAAACATAAGTAATCATTGTCATCATGAATATACCACATCATGGTGGGCAATCATGCATTCCCCTAGGACCAAGTCTCATGATAATGAACCGAACAAACAAAAGTCCAAGGTATCACCTAGGACAAAATGCATAATGTCTATGGATTCTAGGTCACGGCATAACATAGCATAGCATGGAAGAAGCATATGATAAAACACTATGTGAAAACATAGCACAACAAGCTTTACTTGCATATATGTATATAAACATGGATATATCATGATTTTAATAAAACGATCATAAACAATGAATTATAACCAAGAAACTACTTTATCATCTACTATACCTCAAGGTGGTAATAACAAGGCTAACTACATAACTGATATCATAATCCATGAATGGAAACCAAATAATCATGAAAATCAAGCTAGAACGGATCAATTTTCAGCATCAAAAGAATCAATTTTCGTATTGAGAACATGCACTTAGAGGTTGGGCGCGTGCTCTCATGCCGATGCCACGTCAACCAGTTTTGACAGTAGATTGACAAATCTAAAATAGAAAAATGTTCTTTGAATTACCCGCTTGAGCATGTGCGCTCGTTGTTTGGGCGTGTGCTCAAACCCTATAAACTAAATTGCTCTTGTGTATTTCATTGAGAATGTGTGTTGTTTAGGTCGAGCTCATGCGCTCATGCTAAAATCCACAAGTTTCTAAATATTTTTCGATCTAATACTCTCTGGATTCAAAACTAAATTAAAACCAACTTCAACCTAAGTTTTCTACTGCCAAGAAGAAATTATTCCATCAATTTTTATATGAAACGATCAAGTATTTCAAAATTCACCATTAGAGCTCGAGGGCTCGTAATCTAAAAAAAAGGGGACAACCCCTTATCCAATCTACTCAAAACAATCCAAAAACATCATAGAATTGCAAAGATCATATAATTATCAAAACTTATGAAAATCTCATCAAAACATAGATTAAAGACTCTTTCTTACAAAGTTAACATTTATCTACAATAACGAGTCCTTCTCCTTGAAAGAGATAGTGGATTTAGATCCTCCTCTTAGAAAGATCATCCCCTTAATCAAATCTCATGAAAATATAAAATAAATCCTTTCAAAATTAACCTTGTATCATTACTAAGAGGAGAATGAGCTCTCTAAAACTCATAAGTTCAAATTTTAAAAAGAAAATTCTTGAGCAAGAAAGCACTCCCTTGGGTGTAGAAACAATCCTCTCTTTGGCCTCCAAGTTCTCCAATCTTAACCCTAATCTCATGAGGGAGAATATTTGGGCTTTTATATGAAGAATTAAGAAGGGGGTTTAGGTCAATGGATATCATTTCTATTGGATCCAACCTAATAAGCTAATTTGTCATTAAAACCAATTTATCTTTCTCTTAAGATCCAAACCATCATGAAAACTCAAGAATCCAATTAGAAAGCCAAAACATGATTTAACAAATATAAAACAACATTTGTGAGTTTCCACTTGAAGAAAGAATATGACACATATAAAAAATCAAGGATTCAACAAAATCAAGAGGCCCAAATTAATCTAATTGAAATCTACGATTGAAATTTATTCAAAGCGGAGTAGGGTCCTTCCACAATATACCCCTAAAAAGAAAATGTTGTCCTTGAAATTCAAAGAACAAGATGGGTAAAGGAACAAAAAAGAAAAGATACCTCCTAACTAAAAAGATGTGGATATCGAACACGAATCTCGTCATCTCTCTCTCAAGTGGCCGCATTAATACTGTTCAGATCCTAAGAGATGAAGACGAGTGGGATACTATCATTCTTAAGGATATTCTCACACTGATTTATGATAGCAATGGGTTCTTATCAAACAAGATACTGTCTTTGACTTTAAGCTTAGAGATGTCCATGACATGACCATCTCTTGGAATGTATCGTGAAGTTGGGGGACGTGGAAAACATTGTGCACACTGGATAAAGAAGGTGGCAATGCTAAATGATAGACTACTTCTCTGACATACTATATGACTTTGAATAACCTATGTATCTAGGGCTTAACTTCCCTCTCTCTTCAAAATGTATAACTCCCCGAGTTGGTGAAATCCTCATGGGGCCTGTGTCTACCCAGCTTTTCATGCCATCTTAGTCTCTTTTCAAATGATCCCTTACCATTTGGATCTTGTCCACAGTCCATATCATCATTTCCGGACACAACATCTCCCTTTCTCCAACTTCATCCTAGCAAACTGGTGATCTGCACCGTAGTCCCTACAACGCTTTGTATGGTTCCATTTGAACACTGAACTGGTAACAGTTATTGCAGGAGAACTTTGCAAGATGTATATAAGACTCCCACAATCCTCTAGAATCGATCATGCATGCCCTCAAACATGTCCTCCAATCTAGATGGTATGCTCATACTTGACATTGATAAGCTAAACTAAAATGAAGACGAGTGCCTAGCTTAGCATGTAGCTATTTCTAGAAATGAGATAAGAAATGAGTATCTCTATTAGACATGATACTAAGAGTAACTTTGTGAAGTTGAATAATCTCCCACATTTATCTCTCAGGAAGCTGATCAGTATGCTGCCCAGCTGTAAATGGTAAGAAGTGCTCTGACTTGGTCCACCGATCTACGATGACCCATACTGCATTGTTGGCTTTCTGACTCCTAGGTAACACCACCATGAAATCCATGGTACTATGCACCCACTTCCACTCCGTAATGGGTAATAACTATAGTATATCCCTAGTCTCTGATGTTCAACTTGAACTTGCTGACAAGTCATGCACTAGGACACGAACTCGGCAACTTCCTTCTTCATGCCTTCCCACCAAAATCTCTAGCACGAGCCACGACACATGTTAGCACCACCTGGATTCATGGTGTATATTGAAGTATGAGCTTTTGTCAAAAGTGCCCTCCAGGCATCTCCTTTTACCCTAAGGACATCTGCTTTTGGTACACATAAATAGTTGCAAACATCAATGTTTCGTCTTCCCTTATGCATAAATTTATCATCTATCCATTATCAACTAACATCTTCAACTCCTAGATCCTGTTGTCACTAGGTTGACCTATGCGAATCTTTTTCACCAGAATAAAATCAATCTAGAGTATCATCAATTTTTGTCCTGCATTCAGAGGTAACACTTCGATCTTCAAATGGGAGCTTTCCCCGGCTAAATCTGATTGAGATGTCAACATCCTCAACTCTGGGTGTCTACTTAATGCGTTGAGAAGTCAACATCCTTAACTCGGGGTGTCTACTTAATACTGTAGAACTACACTGAATTTTGCTAGTAACTCTAACCATCTCCTCTTCGTCATGTCGAGCTCCTTCTACATGATTATGTACTTCAAGCTTCTATGGTCGGTGAAGAACTCAACTTGTTCACCTATTAGGTAGTATCTCCAAATCTTCAAGGCAAAAATGGATGCAACCAACTCGTTCATCCAACAAGTAATCATCTTGTCGTTTTGCATCAATACACATCCAAGTTCCTAGCTGATGAATAACTGAGAATGGCATAACCTTCTGATCCATTGGAATGGCTAGGATAGGGGCAGTGGTCGATCTCTTCTTCAACTCCTCAAAGGATTCCTAGCAATTCTTAGTCCATTTGAACTTTCTTCCTTCTGGGCCAACTTAGTCATGTGACTAGCAATCTGTGAAAAATCCTTAACAATGATAATATCCCGCCAATCCCAAGAATCTACAAACTTCTACGACATCATTTAGTGTCAGCCATCTGACTATATCCTCAATCTTCTTGTCGTCAACAGCTATTCCAGCTACCGATACAATATGCCCTAAAAAGGCAACTTTACTTAGTTAGAACTTCCACCTCCCGAGTTTCCCATATAGTTTCTCCTTCCTCATCACTTCCGGCAAACTCTCAGGTGCTCCTTGTGCTCTTCCCAACTCTTCGAATGCACCAGGATATTATCAATGAAGACTATGACAAACTTGACCAAGCATGGAGCAAAGATCTGATTCATCAGGGCTGTGAACATTGACGGGGGCATTGTTACACCTAAAGGCATAACTAGGAACTCAAAATGGGCATATCTAGTTCTAAAAGTAGTCTTCAGTATGTCCTACTTCTTCACTCAGGGTTGATGATACCCAGACCTAAAATTTTACTTGGAAATGCATGATGGCTTCTTGTAACTGATCAAATAAATCATTGATATGAGGGATCAGGCACTTATTCTTGATAGTCACCCGATTCAACTCCCTATAGTCAACACACATATGTTTGCTCCCATCTTTCTTCATTATCAATAAAACCGATGCTCCACATGGTGAACAACTAGGATGTATAAACCCCTTCCTCTGGTAGTCCTCTAATTACTCCTTGAGTTCTTCCAACTCCTTTGGAGACATCTAGTATGCTAGTTTGGATATCGGTGCCTTACCTAGTACTATATCGATGGAAAACTCTATCCGACATGGTGGTGGTAATCCCAACAATTTCTCGGGAAAGACATCTATAAAATCCCTCCACTGACTTGTCTACCTCCTCTACAGCTAGCTCTAGTAGCTACGGCTCGATAATCTAGTGGATCCAAACTCTGGCTACCACCCATGAACTCAAAAGGTGTATGCTTAGCCAAACGGAAACTAACAACTCACTGGAACAATCTATGGTTGCATGAATGGTGCTGAGCCAATCCATTCTATGGATGATGTCATACCCAGGGTAATGTAACACTAATAAGTCTGCGTAAAGCTCCTGACTAGAGATAATTATAGCATAGCTTACACTCTTGATCTATTGCTACTACTCCACTACCGATCCTAATATGCCAAGCTTGGTCTAAAAGAATGCATGGAATGTGGTGAACTTAGATGAATGCAGATGATTCGAAACTATGTGATGAGTTTACTCACCCTCACGATCTAAAGTGGCCTGCATCTCTATGGTCCATAATGGTTATGGATCCAGTCCTCCAGCGTGAATACGTGTGGTCCTCCTTGAGCCTGATTTTGTCCTACTCAGAGCCTCAGATGATCAATCAGCTGTCACCTCCTCTAGGGTCATCTCTATAATGGATGCTAAACACGAAGAGGGTAATCTGAGAAGATGTGGCCCAACTTCCCACATGCGTAGCACAAGCTTAAGGTTGTATAGCATGTCATGCAGGTGTGCCCCGATGATGACATCGGTCACATATCACTGACAGATCCCTGGGCGTGTGCAATGCTGCCTAGGCTTGGGCATCGGTCCTCTAAAAATAGTATGCCTACTCACTAGTTTCATCACTGCCCTTAGCTGCCAGGTGGTCCTAAGCCCCCTATACTCGTGCCCCATGAGATGCCTCTCATGAGATCCACTCTTGACGATGATAATGCAGATCTTGGATGGTGCTACCCTGCTCTATCAAAAGATGCTAGAGCTCCCACTCTCTAACCTCTCCTTGTGTAACATTCCCGACTGCAGTGCTGTACATACGGCCCAAGACAATGATAACCCCAATATTGCTGGTACTTATAGAAAAGAATGGACAAATGTCACCTTTAACTTGCAAAAGGTGTAGAAGGTGACTCAGGTAGGGGTCAAAAAATACAGAGTCAAACAAAAGGAAATATGTAGATTTTGTGAAATATTCTGATGGTATCTGGATATATGTACTAACAAACCATAGGCTCTAATCTTGAACAAAGCCTTTTCACATCTCGTGTCCCAGAAACACCTGACGGGCATGTGACTAGGCTAGGTAGTATAGATAATCAGGCCAAACACTATCTAAAACTATATACTTAAGCCTATCAGAAAGATCAATACATACATCTCATCCACCATATCCAGAACATATTCACAGAATCATATATAAAACACAAATACAAGGAAAGTAATATACAACAAATAGAAGTATATAGCACAAACACTCAGTGGAAGTAAAGATACTCAACAAAAGTAAACAACAAGTCCCAAAGATAATGAATAACATAAAGAATATTATGAGTCTGATATCATGTCATCTTCACAGATAACATATAACATGGCGCATGGCTATACAAGTTCAAAATAACAACTAAAATAACTAAGTAAATCAGAGTCACTACAGAATAGTGAAAAAGTAAACATAGATAACAAAATCTTGTAACAAGCAAGCTAGAATAGATACCGAATAAATAAGTAGATAAGCTGGTCAGTGGAAACCCCATATACAAAGATCACTAGACTCTGAGGGTGCCTGAAAGCAGGGGTGAAATGTTCAAATTTGCCATTGGTGTGTAAACCAGCACGGTCAGAAATCCATCTAGCAAGTGGTAAAATAAGGAAGTTGTTTGTTCACATATAACATGTACCATGAATGCATGAATGGTATAAAGGTAAAAAAGACTATAATTGTATCACTTTACTTTCTTTCATGAATAAAAAACATGCATCTCAAAATCCAGATCATTAACAAAGCTAGCAAATAATCAGATATACAACAACACAGAGATCACAATGAAACTGCGCCTAAATCCTTGAGTGTGATGCAAGGGTAGTGTGTGTGTCCAACTATTCTTAGGTTTTCTTAATCTTGTTTAGAGAAAGCTCTCACAGGATGATGTACGTCTGGTGCACCTGCTGGGAATATTACTTAGATTTTTACTCTACTTGGTTTATATGCACAGACTCATCTAGCATTGGCACTCAAACACAACCCCTAGCTACACATTATCTATGAGATGACAAATTCCCTCCCATTAGTTACCCACGTCACCATTTTTATTAATTGATTATACATGATATGTTATGCACTAGGCCCAAATAACTCAATCCATAGAGAACATCCATCATGTGGGTGCCCTCTCCTACTAGGTTCCCAAAGCAAATAAAACATGCTCATCAAATATCAAAGCAAGTTATTCATGACTTAATACATGCAGATATTTGATCTGTTTTTTAGTTTCACTTTCTTGGTTTATCATATTTTATGCTTGATCAATTTTTTTGGTGGTGGAGAATCATGAGCCTCCACTCACAGTCACAATGTATCCTAAACTGAGGACTTTCTTAATTTAAATAGAAAATATTCTTAATTTATTGTCATGAGGGACATGCTCGATATCCAATTACAGGCAATCATCGTCGCCATGTATATATTGCATCACAGTGCTAGATCATGCATATTCCGAGACTAAGTCTCATGATAACGAACTGAGCAAATAAAAGTTCAAGATATCACCTAGGCTAACATGTATAACCTCTGTGGATTGTAGGTCATGGCATAACATAGTAGCATGGCAGAATCATATGATAAAATATTATGCGATAACATAGCACAACATGCTTTACTTACATATATATAAACAGCGATATATCATGATTTTGATAAAAGTGATCATAAACAAGGAGCTAACCAAGCAACTACATTATCATCTTTTTTTTCTGAAGATGGCAAGAACAACCTTAATTGCATAACTAATATCATAATCCATGAATAGAAACCAAGGTATCATGAAAATAAAGCTTGAACGGATCAATTTTCCAAAATCGAGAGAATTTATTTTCTTATATTAAGCGCGTGAACTTGGAGGTTGGGCGCGTGTGCTCAAACCTTGTAAACCAAACTACTCTTAGGTATTTCATTGAGCACATGTACTGGACAGGTCAAACGCATGCGCTCGTGCTGAAATCCTCGAGTTTCAGAACGATGTCGATCCAATACTTCCTTGAATCAAAACCAAATAAAAAACAACTTCAACTCAAGTTTTCTACTACCAAAAAGAATCTATTCCATCAAAATTTCCATCAAATGATCAAGTATTTCTAAATTCACCATTAGAGCTTGAGGGCTTGCGATCTAAAGAAAAAATGGGGATATCTCCTTATCAATCTGCTCAAAACAATCCAAAAATATCATAAAATTGTAGAGATTACATAATAGTCAAAACCTACAAAAAATCTCATCAAAACATGGATCAAAGACTCTATCTTGCAAAGTTAATATTATCTATAATGAGTCATTCTCCTTGAAAGAGATAGTGGATTGAGATCCTTCTAATAGAGAGATCACTCCCCTTAATCAAATCTTACGAAAATACAAAAGAAATCCTTTCAAAATCAAATTTGTATAATTAGCAAGAGAAGAGTGAGATCTTCAAAACCTATAAGTCCAAATTTTATAAACAAAATCTTTAAGCAAGAAAACACTTGCATTAGGTGTAGAAGCAATCCTATCTGGAAAGAGATAGTGGATTTAGATCCACCTCTTGGGGAGATCACTCCCCTTAATTAAATCTCATAAAAATATAAAATAAATCCTTTCAAAATCAAATTTGTATAATTACCAAGAGGAGAGTGAGATCTTCAAAACCCATATGTCCAAATGTTAAAAAACATCTTTGAGCAAGAAAACACTTGCCTTGGGTGTAGAAGTAATCCTCTCTTGGGGCCTCCAAGCTCAGTCTTGGAGAGGATTTGGGGCTTTAGACGAGTGATAAAGGAGAGGGTTTGGGTCAATGTGTATCCTTCCTATTGGATCTAACCCAATGAGTTAATTTATCATAAAAACTTATTTATCTCTCTCTTAAAGCCCAAACCATTATGAAAACCTAAGAAATCCAATTTGAAACCCAAAATGTGATTTAACAAATATAGAACAACATTTATGACCTTCCACTTGAAGAAAGGATGTGACACGTGTCAAAAATCAAGGATTCAACAAAATTCGACGGTTCGAATTAATTCGATCAGAATCTATGATCGATATTTACTCAAAGTGGGGTAGGGTCCTTACAAATTATCTGATAGCTTTGTTTTATGATCTGAATTTTGAGATGCATGTTTCTTGCTCTTGAAAGAAAGTTAAGTGATATAGTTTTCTTACGATTATACTAGTCATACATTCATGATAGATATTACATGTGAAAACCACTTCTTTATTTTACCACTTGTTAGATGGCTTTCTGACCATCGTGGTTTGCACACCAGTGGCAAATCCGAACATGTTACCCTTGCTTTCAGGCACCTGGAGTCTAGTGACCTTCAGTAGATGGGGTTCTACCGACCGGCTTATCTATCAGTTTATACAGTGTTTATTCCAGTTGCCAATTTTCAGACTGTCATTTTTTGGACTATGTTTACTATTTCCACTTCTATATAGTGACTCTGATGTATCAGCTTTGTTTCACTTGTTATTCTAGCCTTATATGGTAGTGCAATCTTGCTATTATATTTTCTGTGAGGATGACATAGATATCAGACTTGTGATATCTTTAATTTTATTCAATTATCCATGAGACTTGTTGTTTACTTTTGTTGAGTATTCTATACTTCTAATGAATATCTTTACTGTATACTTATTTTTGTTGTATATCAGTTTTGTGTGTGTTTATGCTTATGTATGCTTTTTCTGATTCTGTTCTGGATAAGTGGATAAGATGTATGTACAACCTCTTTGATAGTCTGAAGTATATTCTTTTGGGTGGTATTTAGCCTAATTGTATGCAATGCCTAACCTAGCATAGTTAATATAATAACACCTCTCCCCCTTTGTTTAGTCTAAAATCTATGCATTGTTTCATTTTAAAGGAGTACATAGTCCAACTTAAACCCCCGCCCCCAACCACCCCAAACTAAAATTTTGAAGCAAATGCTTTGCTATTTTATTTTTAAAGGATAAAAGCTTATTAATTTAAAATAGTACTCAATCTAAATATGGCCTCCAAGGATAACACAATCCTAGGACTATAGTCTAGACGTTATAATACCACCTAATCTTTGGACAAAAAATAAACATGGTGTTTGTGTTGAGCCCCACTTATAACCCCAAACAACACCATATGAATGTGCGTCCAAGAATCAAATTCAAACCAAATTCAAATTGATACAATATTAATCACCTTAGCCACATGTTAGTGGTAGAGTTATTGATGAGTATGCTTTAATTTTATTATTTTGATGGCACAGATTCAAACTTTTAGAGAAAGAGAGGACATCAAGAATTTAATACATATTAAAATTGACATTATATATATTAAATAAATTTCATTACACTCATAATATTTTTTAGTTTTTTGAGTTACTGACCCTCAAAGCGTAAGTTATTTCAAAGAGAATTGCTTTGGTAGTTCAAAAACTCAAATTTATTACTTTTTAAATTTGTATAAAATAGAAAATGAGATGTAAGATGGGTATTTTAGTCATGATCATTCAATTATTTTTCATTCCCTGATTCTTCTCCTTTAAAAACTATTTCAACAATCACTATCTATTTTGATTTGCTCCGCCTCATAAAAAAAAGTTAAGCCATGACTATAAAGTCCATTTATCGTTCCAATTCTTTATCATACTACCTTTAAAAGTGTAAGTTTGGATAAATCTTTCCATGACCAATATTACCCTTGATTCTTTTAAATATTACATTCTAATTTATTATCTTTAAATATTATTAAATATCATTATCCAAATTAATACCTTTAAGTATTGTTATCCTATCCTAACATTTTCATGTCTATTACTTCAAATATTTCATGGTAACCCTAAACTATTTCCCAATCCATTTACAGTCAAAAAGTAAACTTAAAAGAGACAATCTAGATATTTTATTACATGCTTTGCACATGCATCCCACCTAGTAGATAAAAAATTTAAAGTAAGGATGAAGTATATTATGAACTCCTTCCCACTCTCCAAAAAAGATAGTTACAATGATAACCAATTTATAGAAAAAAAACCATGTTTAGATTTCAACCAAGAAAACATTATAGGCATAATTCAGAATTACTACCCATTGTAAATTTTTAAAGGAAATAAAAATAATAACAAAATTTATATATAGTATACTTTTAGAGGAAAGGAAAAAATTCACTAAAGTTTGAAAATAGAGAAAAACAAAATTAGGTAGAAAAGCTTGTATATTTATAACATATTTTGAAATCTGTTTTATCCTTATTTTAATTTCAAATATTACCAACAAAGGGAGGGGTCATTGGGGGGCGCATGCCCCC
>JBAKGM010071222.1:0-13903 GCA_037177215.1 Asparagus racemosus
GTGAAGTTCTCTGCTGTTCTCGCCCGTGGACGTAGGTCATACTGACCGAACCACGTTAAATCCTTGTGTGCTGTTTTTTTTGTGTTCACTGTGCATGTTCAGTGTTGTTATTATCCACTCTGTATAGACATCTTTTGTGTCTGTGAAGCCTCCCGTTGCAACAAACTGGTATCAGAGCCTGCTTAGAGTACGTGCATTTGCTTATTGTATGCTCTGTGACTGCCAAGTGGATCCTTCACATCAGAAAATAAGTAGATTATCATTTACACTCTAAAGGCACAGGGTACTATTCATGGGTACGGTACTATTCAAAAGTACTGTTACTATTCATACGTACGGTCACCATTCATACATACGGTTACTGTTTATAAGGATAGTTACTGTTCATACTAACAGTAACTGTTCATACTAACAGTAACTGTTCTAGCCGGCTTCAAGATGTCTTTGTTTGTGGGGAAAATCGTTTTGTTTTCCATTGCAGTGAATTCGTTACAGCTTATTTTGCTTATAACAAAATTCAAATAAAAATCTCGCCTTTTTATAAGGCTTACAATGAAAAATCGAAAAAGATTATAACTTTTTAACCCTTAATGAACAAACGCTGGATCCTTTATTGAATCCTCGCTTGCGTATGTGTATTTGCCTGTGCCGGGGACTTTTTGCATCCGTGGACTTCTGCGTAATCCGATCTAGATGCTAGATCTATGACTCTGGGGTATTTATTTCATGAAAGAAATAAAATACCGACGGGGATCAACTCACAAATGAGATGATCGCCGGAGCGGGTGAAATTGACGAAGCGAAGTCACGCGCTAAACCCTGAGATTAAGACGAAGCTTAATCTAGATGGTAGAACCGTAGAACTAACCTGAATCGATGTAGATCTGGTCTTGATTCTCTTCCTCGCCGTGTAGATCTAACTTGGACGGAGTTCTTCGCTTGCACGGGATGTAGATCTGATTTTTCTTCCTTACAAAGGCTCAGATCTGTGCACAAGAGCTCTTGAAAAATCCCCCTTTTCCAACCCCCTCAAATGAAGACCCCCTCTCCTATTTATAGGCAAGAGGGGGGTTTTGTGGCCAACGGACACCAATGTGTCTCGGCCAGGCTGAGACACTATTTTGCCTCTTTTCTCTTGTTCCGACATTCATTCGTTCGACCACCATTCTGTCCTAGCTCGTTTTCATCCGGTTGCGTCGAATCAAAGCTCGATTGATCAGTCTGTTGATTCTACAATCTGATCGGAGTAGTTCTGTCATCGGTTGAGTCTAGTTAATCCTGTCTCATCGACGTTCGAGTCCAGTCGACTTGTCTTGTCGAATCTCACTGACTTGAAGCTTCGTTGCTGGATTTATTCCACGATACATCACTTCGTTGACTCATATGCCTTGCTGACTCACTTCATGCATTTTGTGGCACAGTTACGTCGTCAGCGGCTCTTGGTCGCATCGTTAGATGAGTCGTCGATGTCAACCCACCATCACGAGTATCGTTCAGATACTGACAAGTGATTTTCAATGCCTACACCCATCTAACGATGCGACTAAGAATCACTGACGACATAACTGCGCCACAAAATGCATAAAGCGAGTCGACGAACACATGAAGTAAGTCGGTAAGACGTACAAGTCAATGAAGTGACATATCATGGAATAAAATCCAGCGACGAAGTTTCAGGTCATCGAGATTCGACAAAGCGAGTCGACCGAACTCCAACGTCGACGAGACAGAATTAACCAGACCTAAGCGATGACAGAACTACACCGATCGAATTTCAAAATCAACAGAACAATCAATCGAGCTCTGATTCGGTACAACCGGATGAAAACGAGCTCAGACAGAATGACGGACAAACTGACGAACGCTGGAACAAAAGAAAAATGCCAAATGGGCGCCTCGGCATGGCCAAGACACCATTTGGTGCCTCAGCCACCAAGCTTTGGTGCCTCAGCCACAGTGCTGAGGCACCAATGGTGCCTTGGCCGAGATTCTCCTCCCTGATACATTTGCCTATAAATAGGCCAAGAGGGTTCAGTTCAAAGAGTTGGATTTTTTCTGCAAGATCTAGACTTCTTGGAGCACATATCTGACACTTCGCGAGAGCATTTGCACAGATCCAGATCTCGAGTAAGCGAAGAACGCCTTCAACTTAGATCTCGTTGACGAGAAAAAGATCAGGAGTAGATCTACATTAGATCTACGGTGTATTCCTCCAGATCTAAACTTGGTCTAAGTCCCGAGAAGAGCTGTGACTTCGCTTGATCGATTTCACTTGCTAGGGCTATTATTTCCCACGTGAAATAGCCTTCTATTCCAGATCTAATTCAGATCTGAATTTCACCATGTAAAAAAGGAGAGATTTTTAGATTTAGATTCAGACCTCGTTCTTCAACGACTGGCAGTGTAAGGACCTGATCGCGTGGTGGTCCACGGACGTAAAAAGTCCCTGCCACAGGCAAATGCACCTACGCAAGCGAGGATCTGACAAACGGATCCCGTGTTTGTTCACTAAGGGTCAAAAGTTATAATCTTTTTTGATTTTTTCATTGTAAGCCTTATAAAAAGGCGATCTTTTTATTGAATTCGTTTATAATCCCATAAAGGTGTAATAAGTTTAGCAATGAAAATCAATCAAATAACTTTCCCCGCGAACACTTGTCTCCCATCTCTTACTCATAGAGAGGAAGGAGGATCTTGTCTCCTATCTCTGGGTAAGGATGAAGTTGAAACAAAAGAAGGATGGTCTTGTCTCCTATCTCTTGCTCGTGAAGAGGAAGGAGGATATTGTCTCCTATCTCCAAGTGAAAACGAAGTCGAAATAAGAGAAGGATGATCTTGTCTCCTATCTCTTACTCGTGCAGAGGAAGAAGGATCTTGTCTCCTATCTCCGGGTAAAAACGATGTTGAAATAAGGGAAGGAGGATCTTGTTTCCTATCTCCAGATGCTGGAGAGGAAGGAGGATCTGTCTTGTCTCTTGTGTGAAAGAAACTAAAAGTGGGATCTCCACTTTGAGAATCTTAAAAGGTGAAACTAAGAGTGGGATCTTTACTCGGAGAATCAGAAAGATTCAGATAACTTTCACATTTTGTTACCTGATCTGGAATGAGTTTCTCATTTATCAAGATGAAAGTCCACTTCAGCCCTAATCTTAGGGAGGCGTGATCGAAGAGGAAAGGATGGAGCCATTCCGTTTATCACGAAGGGGGTCCTACGCTTAGAGAGGAAGAATTTTTTATTCTATCTCTGACATGAAGGAAATTTTAAGTGGACCTCTTGTTCATAGAATGAATCAAGAGGAGATTTTGGTAGATTGGACCAGAAAATTTTTTGTAGACCCACCGTCAATGAATTTGATCAGTGAGGGAATTTGTGGTGGAGGATAAATTTAGAGTTATCCTGGAGGAAATTGGAGAAAATGTCCCACGAGAAACTTCCCGTTAAAATGGGTTATTCTGAATATACTAAGAATAGTACTTTTTCAAGAACTTCCTATTTATTGGCATCAATTGCCTGCCATCATTTTGAGTAATCAGGCGATATGCACTGTTCGAATAGACTGTCCCTATTGCGAACAGTCCTTCCCATTTGGGTTCAAATTTACCTTTCTTCTTGGAATCGAGAATTATCGGTAGCCGAGCAGCGATAACCAAATCTCCCTCCTTGAAGCTCCTTTGTCATACTTTCTTGTTAAAAGCTCTCGACATCCTGGCTTGGTAGAACTCAATGTGCTGTTGAGCTTCCAAGCGCTTTTCATCCAACATCTTGAGCTCTTCGAGATGTTTCTAATGTTGTTCCTCCATCGTCATCTTTGTTGCAAGGGCAATGCGAAGTGACGGGATTTAGACTTCTAGTGGATGAACTACTTCACATCTGTAGATCAGAGAGTAAGGAATAGCTCCGGTCGGCATGCGTATGGTGGTGCGATATGCCTAGAGTACTTCTCCAAGCTTATCATCCCAATCTCTCTTGTTGGTCTTCACGAGTTTGATAATATCTTGATAATTGTCTTGTTGAACGCCTCGACTAATCCGTTTGCAGCGGGATTATAAGCCGTTGACGAGACCTCTTGGATCTTAAACTTCTCGCAAAACTTGATGAAGGCATTGCTGATGAATTGAGGACCGTTGTTATGCACGATCCATCTCGACACACCGTGTCGGTAAATGACGTGATGCTTAATGAACCTGATGACACTGTTTGTCTTCACTTCCTTAAGTGGGATTGCTTCAGCTCACTTGGAGAAGTAGTTGGTAATCGTGAGAATGAACTGATCACCTTTAACCGATGAAGGACAAATGGGACCTACAATGTCTATTCCCCATGTCTCGAACATCCAAGATGTAGCCAAAGGATGCAAATGCTCCAGAGGTTGATGCATGTAGTTCGCGTAAATTTAGCATGTGTGGCACTTTCAAGTGTACTCAATTGCGTCGTTGATCATCGTTGGCCAGAAATATCCTATTCTCCTGATACGATCATAGAGTTTAGAACCAGGCTGGTGCGCGCCACATTCTCCTCCATGTGCTTCCTGAAGGACTTCTTCTGCTTCCTTGTTCGAAAGGCACCGGAGCAGTAAGCCATCGTACCCACGACGATATAATATATGGGTCTCTGCATCATGGAAGAACCTTAGTGCTCTTCGTCAAATTGATTCTCTCCCCTTCGCGTCCTCTATCAAGATGTCGTGTAGGACGTTGTCGATAATAGGAAAGCGACAATCCCGGGGTTCTAATTTAGCTTGGTGAGTCCGGACAGTGACTAACTGCTCGGTCTCAGGAGGTTGTGCCAACGACACTGCTAACATTGCTAATGCGTCCGCGTATGTATTCTAGAGGCGCAAGATATACTCGATGAAAAATTCTTCAGATGAGTCCGCCATCTCAATGGTTGCTTGGTGATATAGGATTAGATCCAGATTCCTGACTTCATAATCCCCACAGATATGTCTGCCTATGAGCTGGGAATCCCCAAAGGTTTCGAGTATTTGACCTCCAGCTCTCTGGCAAAACTAAGTCCAATAAGTAACGCATTGCATTTAGCCACATTATTGCAGCACGGCTCGGTAGCGAGTAAGCCTGAGGCATTACATGCTTCCTTGGGGAAACTAAGACAACTCCAACTCTGGCAGAAATCTTAAAACATCTGAGGACGCTCGCCACATTAGTTATAAAGACTTTTATTTAGATGGCTTTGGGGTAATAACCCCTACATCGATCAAGGCCTGGATTTTATCCTTGAGATGGTAGGATGACTTTGTCGGGTGGTGCACCGCTCTGTGGTACGTGCAATACTTCGGATCTGAAACCTTACTGGCCTCCTCCTGATTCACGATCATGGGTAGCCGGATCTTATTGTTTTCCAGGAGGTATTTAAAAATACCTGGAACCCCGTCTTCCTTGAAAGAATAGACTTTCAAAAATCGTGGTTCTAACGACTTCTATTTTTGAGGTCGTTGCTGCTCTTGGGGCAGCGATTGCTGTGGCGCTCACTGTTGGAATGCTTGGTTTACGACCACTGCTTTCACCTTCTCCCTCCCCTTGCTGTGTGGAGCGAAATTCTATTTGTGCGCATATGCTACCATGCACCTTCAAGTCCTTCCAAGTTTTGGACGGCCATATTCCCATTACTTCCAGAACATCCAATGAAAGATTATTGTGGCAGGTCTAGAGAATGAACTCCTCGGTTATCGGGTCCCGACAATTCATCGCCTTATCACAGAACCACTTGACGAAGACGTCCACAATCTCTCTGTTCTTCTGCTTCTCATCCAACAACGTCCCGATAGATATTTCAGTGTCGTCAAAGAAGTTTGTAAGGAACATGGACTCCATGTCATCCCAGCTATTAACGCTCCTTGGTTTAAGACATCGGTATGATTCAAAAGCAGCTTCTCGAAGGGTGCCAATAAATGACCAAACCATCAAGAGCTCGTTTCTAGAAATAACCCCCAAGTGGGACTTGCAATATATCAGGTGCTAGGTGGGGGACCCCTTTCTATCAAAGAGTGTTAAGTTAATCAGACTGAACTTCGACGGGTATGGGATTGACTCCCACTCCCTCAGATACGGACATGGTATACCCATCTTCTTCACCTCTTGAGCGAAGATCAAAGTGTTGATCTTATTCTCGAGGTCTTTTATCTTCTCGTTCTTGGGGGCGACGATGTTGTCACTAGCGTTCCCGTGGCTACCTCCAGCATTTCGTTCTTCAGGGGGATTTTCCGCGTCACGGTCCTATTCCCGGTCTGTGTCATTGTCAACTTGATTGATGTTGTTACGACGACTGGATTCACCCTGGCAGTTTGTCAGTGCTTGAATTTGTTGGTCATGCATTTCTCTCATCTACTACAAGGTCATCTCCATTTCGAACTTAAAGTTCTCCTTCTGTTTGGCCTTCGCTTCTTCGAGCATTTTGGGCACCTGCTCGGCACTGATCATGAGTGCTTCATGAGGCTATCCCTCACTAGAAACCGTGTTATCGGAAGCTATTGTGGAGCTAGCATCTGACACTTCGTCATCAGATAGCAATCCCTTCAATATCTTGTCGTATTTAGATCGCCGAATGGTCCCGGTCCGCAAACAAGTGATTTGGTTGGATGATCTAAGGCTGGCACGAGTAGACATTCCTCTGCCTGCTGTAGGCATTGAAAATCGCTTATCAGTGCCTAAATCAGACTCGTGTCAACGGGTTCACTACCGACGAACCATTAAGCGCTGTGACCAAACCGCAACACGCATAAAGCGAGTCGATGAACGCATGAAGTGAGTCGGCGAGGCGTACAAGTCAACGAAGCGATTTGTTCCAGCAATGAAGCTTCGGATCAGCGGGACTCAACAAAGTGAGTCGACAGGATTTAGACATTGACGAGATGGGACCAACCGTAATTAAGCGTCGATGGAATTACATCGATCGGATTTCAGAACCAACGGAAGATCGAACCGGGCTTTGATTCGACATGACCAGACGAAACGAATCTCGGATGAAACGGCGGATGAACAGACAAACGCCAGAAGAAGGAAAAAGTCAGAAAAAACACCATTTGGTGCCCCGGTCGTGGCTGAGGTACCAAAGGCCCACCAAGGCACCAAAGGTGCCCCGGCCGACCGAGGCACCAATTGGTGCCTCGGTTGTGGCCGAGGCACCAATGGTGCCTCGGCCACCTTGCCCGAGCTGAGGCACCAAATGGTGCCCGGCCTTTTCGTGCCCTCTCCCTCTTTGTTCATAGCCTATAAATAGTCTAGGGATTCCTCATTTGAAGTGGTTGGATTTTTGCTGCCAGAGTTCTGAAGGTTGGAGAAAATTCCTTGAAGCCCTACGCGTGATCTACGAGCCCCTGCTGCACAGATTCAAGCACCGGCGAACTCGTCCACTCAGATCTACGTCGTAAGGTAAGGGATTGAGGTTGGATGTGAGATCTAAGGGTCGGATTTGCAAAGTCTAGCGCGTGATTTCTCCTAGTAGATCTCACCTGCTCCGGCGATCGCCTCCTTCGTGAGTCGTTCCCCAGCCCAACGATCACCTCCTTCGTGAGTTGATCCCCGACACCGCGGTCACCTCCTTCGTGAGTTGATACCAGTCAGGCGTTTATTTCCTTTGTGAAATAAGCTCCTCAAATTTGCAGATCCAGAACCCAGATCTATATTATCTATTTGGATCGGAATTGCGCGGTGGTCCACGGACGAAACAAGTCCCCGTCACAGGCAAAGAATCCCACGCAAGCGAGGGTCCGATAAACGGACCCCGCGTTTGTTCAAATTGGATATTTAAAGTTGTAATTTCATTTGATTTTTCTCGTTGTAAGCCTTATAAAAAGGTGTTCCTTTTATTTTTGAATTTATTTGTAATTCTATAAAGGTGTAACAGATTCAAAGCAAAGGAAAAATCAACAGCCTTCAATTTCCGTGCGAACAGGTAAACCCAAGTTGTTTTCTACCAATTAAGGGGAGACTATGCGGCCAAAGATTCAAGAATGATTTTGTATCTGAAGGTAGTCAATGAACTTTTGAGCAAATTCAAGGACTTCAGGATTGCCCAAGTCCCCCGGGCCCTCAATGCTTAGGCAGATACCTTATCCAAGCTCGGTTTGTCCAATTCTAGAAATAGTTCAGGACCTGAATACACAGACACTCTCAAGAAACCCAGCATCATGGAAGTTTCAACAAGCTCAGTTATACAAGCCAAGAACTTTACGGAACCCTGTTGGATGGATCCACTCATCTAATACCTGACGGGGAGGACCTCACAAGAGAATGCTACTGAAACAAGGAGTTTACAGAGGAATGCACGCAGATACCTTTTATCGATAACCAGCTTTATCGAATGTCCTACTCCTGTAGTAGTGTGGGGCCCTATCTCTGATGTCTTCTGTTGGCAAAAGCTAACTATATTTTGAGAGAGACCCATGAGGGAACTTGCGGGAATCACCCTGGGGCCAGAACCCTTGCTCAAAAGATGATCCGCCAAGGTTACCATTAGCTTACTATTCTAGCTTAGTCCAAACAACCCGTCTCCAGATGCAAAGCATGCCAGTTCTTTTCAAGCAACCGTGAGCTTCAGTCACCGAGCTCACTCCCCTCATAAGCCCAATTCCCTTTGCACAATGGGGATTGGACTTGTTAGGGTCTTTCCCCATAGCTTCAGGGCAGTGAAAGTTCCTAATTGTTGCCATTGATTACTTCACAAAATGGATAGAAGCCGAATCGTTGAACAAAATAGATGAGAGCATACCACCAATTTTGCATGGAAATCAATCGTCTGTAGATTTAGAGTTCCTATCTCATTTGTCACTGACAACGGTACCTAATTCGATGGCAAAGGTTTCTGAAGTTTTTGTGAAGAATGGAAAATAAAGCTTAAGTTCACTTCAGTGGCGCACCGAAAATGCAATGGACTTGCTGAGGCTACTAACAAGTGCATACTTTAGGCCCTGAAGAAAAAGATAGACAAAGCAGTTGGAACTGGGTCAAAGAATTACCGAGAATTTTCTGGTCTTACCAAACTACTCACAAAAATACCAAAGGGGAGACTCCCTTCAAACTAGCATATGGAGCTGAAGCAGTCGTCCTAGTAGAAGTCGGCATGCCTACCATCTTCAACAGGGCTTCAAGTCGGACTCGACCTCTTGGACGAAGTTCGGGAGAAGTCTCTCAAAACCTAAGTCATCAACTAGCAATGCATCACTCGGTACTACAACAGCAAGGCTCGGCCCCGAAGATTCAGAGTTGGCGATCTCATCCTTCAAAAGGCGATCTTCGAAAAAGACTCCAAGCATGGTAAATTAGCTGCCAACTGGGAAGGACTGCATGCAGTCATCAAAGAAACACATCCCGGCACTTACCGACTACGAAGCTCAGATGGAAGAATCTTATAGCATCCCTAAAATATAGAACACCTCAAGAAATATTTCCAATAACTTCAACTATAAGACTCATAAATATAGATATTCTTTTGCAAATTTTATTGTGCTATATTTTTGTAGTGTTTTTTAGATCTCACAGATGCCTGAGGTCTGACTCGAAAGACCTTTGTTCCTTTTTAGGGTAATATCAATGCACGTCATCAACTCGGTCGACTTTGACTTAAAAGACCTTGGTACCTTTTCAGGGTAAAACCAAGGCACATCATCAACTCGGTCGACTCTGACTCGAAAGACCTTGGTACCTTTTCAAGGTAAAACCAAGGCACGTCATCAACTCGGTGGACTCTTACTCAAAAGACCTTGGTACCTTTTCAAGGTAAACCAATGCACGTCATCAACTCGGTCGACTCTGACTTGAAAGACCTTGGTACCTTTTCAAGGTAAAACCAAGGCATGAAGACAACTCGTCTCAATTACAAAATATCAAAACTAGGTAAACTGTAGATAAACATAAATAAAAACAAGAAAGGTACCTGAATTGTAAAATCCAAAATATAACTCTCATTCATGTATTACAATATTTACATTGCTATTTACATACATAATTATACAGGCCTAAAAAAAGAGAGCAGATACAGCGAGCTCTCATAGGGCCTGATCCGAAGCAGGCACCGCCTTGGTCCCAGAATCAAGAGACAAATGTTGGACAGCAGCTAAAGCTGGGGCAGCATTAGGAGAAGCAATGATGGTAAGAGTTGGCAGGGGAGACGAGTGAGGGTCGTGCCTGGTCTCCTCATCATCTTCAGCCTGACCAATGGAACTCTCTCAGTCGGAGCTGTCACCTGACTCTTCACCCTCATCATCCCCATTATCAGCATCTAAAACTAGTCTGCCTCCTTTGGCCTCTATCTCCTTAAGAGAATCTAGGCAATTGGTGACACGAGAGGGGTAATAGAAGCGTTCAGGGTTAGGACCAAGCTTATGAGGAATCTGCGCCAGGAGAAAATCAAAGCAAGCATTGCAAGGCATAGCCACTTCCACCTTAACTAGAGTACTGTGGTGGTACTGCTCCACAACCTCCATTCGATAGGCCTCAGACTCGAGGTGACTGAAATGATCCCACAGTGCTTGCACCTCAGCTAGAGATAACTTTCGTTGTCTCTCAGCCTCCAGTGCTACTCGGGTCACCTCCTTTTGAAGTTTCTCTAGTGCGTCCACTTCTTCCTTCACCTGGGCTTGAAGGTTCTCAACATTTTGGCGAGCTAGCCTAGCCCACTCGAAGGCAATAGAGCTCTCCCGCCTTTCGACATCGACCTCGCCCTCCAAGTATTTCACTCGGTCCTCCCACTCATGGATCTCGTGCTCGAGATGACTGATGTTCTCCTTGAGTTTCGTGATCGTGGCTAATTTCTTATTACTGTGTGCCCTCAGCCCCTTCAGCATTTCCTCCCTCGTCTCCACCTCTTGCCGCCACTTGCCATCACTTCTTCTCTAGGCCTCCAGTTCCTTCTCCTAGGTGGCCACCTTCACCTCAGTACTCTCTCGAGTGGTCTTCTCGGCTTCCAGCTTCTCTTGAAGCTTAAAGTAGATCTCTCGGACATGCTCGAAGCGCCCAAAGAGCTCTTGCTCTACCAAAGCCCCTCAAAGTAGATAACTCCTCATGGCTTGGTGAAGACCACATTTGGGCATAGCTGCTAGGATTTCATCATCCCTAGGCAGTTAGAACTGCTCCACAGCCCTAGACTGAATAGATTGTGACTCAAAGATTGATGCCCTGATATCGAGCCCTTGTGTAGGGACAAACCGGTCCTCCTTGATCGAGTCCCTCTCGTGCCTAAGGCCAGTAGCGAGTGACCTGATCATTAGCCTCCTTAGCCTCTCCCAGTCAGAGGTCGACACTTCACCAATATGATGGCTGAAGGGCCACCCAACACCGTCCCCTCAAGTAGAAGATACTTTAGCTGCCGAAACTTTGACAACAGGCTCTTCAGTGGCATGTTCCTTGGTTGCCGGCTCCTTGCCCTCTCGATGAGCTGACCCAACCAGAGCTAGCTTAGCTACTTTCTCAGCTTCAGCTTGAGCCCCAGCAGGCCTAGAGGCCACCATTTCACCCCCCCCCCAATCTGAGCAGAGGACTTCTCGTCCAAAACGGCGACGTCGGTTTGATCCCCAAGAGCGACCTTAGGGAGAGGAGTGGTGAGGTTTTTTGCCTTCCTCAGCTTCTTGAGTAGGGATGGGTATGACTGCCTCTACCACGTCCTCCTCCCTAACCTGAGTTGGCTCAGCAGTCCCGGAAGTACCTTGACCGCCTACCCTTTGCAACCTTTTCCTCTTCTTAGACTTTTCAGCCTGAGCGGTAGCAGCACCTAACCCAGTCAGCCGGGATGCTACTTTTTAGCAGCATATCCGCCACCTCTGTGGTCTTAGATGGGGCCATCTTAGCCCTCAGATGCTTCTGGGGCCTACCGGTAGATCCTGGTCTAGTCTCATCCAACTCCTTTAATAGCTGAGCGAGGACGGCCACCCAGACAGTATCATCATGGTTCAGCAAGTCTTTGGAGATGCCGGCCACTCTCAACACCACCAGGTCGAACAAGTTCTCGATCCTTCGAGACCCAATATAGGCTCGAACCTTCGAGAGCCCCTCCCTATCCTCAGCTGTGAGGAAACTAGGCTTCATAGCATCCTTGTTAATCTCAGGCCAAGCTAGGCAAGACAAAACGGGATCGACTCCAAAAACCCAGAAGAATTTCTCCTTCCAGTCTTTATTCGACTTAGGAGCATTTGAGACGACTCTGAAGCTGCCAAGATTCTAGAAATAATAGTGCCCTTCCTTCTTCCCAGTTTTGACTCTGATCAGGTGGCCAAGCATGCGAAGAGTCAGATTGACTCCGACCTGGTGGCAAAAATCACCACGAATCCCACCAACATGGTGATAGAGTTCAGTTTAAGTTGAGAGGGCGAGACTCCCAGAGCTTCAAAGACGCGAATAAGGAAGGGATGAAGTGACAGACAGAGATCATACTCCAGATGACAGAGATGTACCAGAGCAATGACCCCACCGTGATCATACACCGCCTGAGCTCCCTTTGGTACTGACAGAGTGAACATACGAGGGATGTCATACCGATCATAATGAGCCTCGAGCTCCATCGCGCAGAGCTTTGAACGGAATCCCCTCAGCATATTTATTCTCATTTCATTGTGACCGGCGGTAGCAGCGGAAGAGGCCATTAGTTGATTACCAGAAGATGATCGGAAGTGGCTTTGACAGAATTTTAGGATTCAAAATTAGGAAGATTCAGAAGATTTGTAATAGGACCCCTTGGACAATATTGATATTTATAGACTAGGGAGCAAACACGTGGCAAGATCAAGACGATCGACTCAAGCATTAGCGGACGACTGAGATTGGCCAAGGAAACTAAACAGCCCGCTCAGAAACCAAAGCGCTACCCGTCGATTGACACATCATCTTTGTTCAAGAAATGAGGTGATGCCAGCGCACGTTCTCCAATGACATCAGAATGTCACACCAATAGTGACCCATCATATTCCTCATAAATGCACCTCGGGACTCTACTAGCGACTGTTCAATTTTACTCGCACTTGGCCTACCAAGTTTGAGTAAAAGGGGCTAGTGTTATGACGATAATTACAGAAAGTGTTAATCCTCCTTTTGGAGTCGACATGTGTCCTAGGTCAATACTAACTAGATCGGCTCAGTCCCTAGCCAGAGCGACACTGCACCACAAGCACTCGTCCTTTCTCTAACAGGTCCGAGACAAGTTAGACTCTCGCTCAACCTCATTATTTGAATAAATTCCCCTCACTCATTCTAGGCCAGGTCGACAACTTGCGAAGCTGACTAGAAAGGCGGTGCTTGTGAACCTACCTGCAAATTCTAGACAAGAAACATCCTCACTTGGCCTACCCCTCGGACTCAACACTCAAGCCCAAGCCAACAACTTGCGTAGTCGACTAGAAAGGCGGTATTTATCGGCCTCCAGTAAGGCGAGCTAGAAAGTGATGCATCCTCAAGCCCCCGGCAACCAGTTGATTGCCATTACATTAAATGCATGATCAGAATCATCATTACTCCTACCCCAAAAGTCTTTATGACGCATCGAACCTCATCAGCACCGTGCCGCCCAGTCACCATCGCATTAAAGGCTAGGGTGACTCAGCCCTCTCAGCAGCTGACACTTGTAAAGTAGATGCCAACAAAGCTGCCTGCTTGGACTCGGCCTAAGTTACCTATTTACCCCTGGGGATCTGCTATAAAAGGGAAGTGATGTTTACTGCTTAGGGTAAAAAATTCTGCCCTAGAGAACTCTCTCATTATTCATCTTCTCCACTCAAGCTTTTCACTAAGTTGGCCATCGGTGGAACCACCGAAGATCCAAACTCGGACCTTTTAGTGTTCTTCATGCAGGATAGAGCTATCTGCCCACGGTCCTGTCGTCTGAAGAAGATTGAAAACCCTACATCACTCATCAACTTACAGATCTAAAACTAACTGTTTAATAACCTACGTCATATAT
>JBAKGM010071242.1:0-13901 GCA_037177215.1 Asparagus racemosus
AGGGGGGTTTTTTATTTTTCTACCCCCCCCCCCCCCCCCCACCCCACCCCCCCAATTCTTATTTGATGTTGTCATGAGTTCCGTGTGCATTACTGGAGTAAGTGGACAATAAATGGCAGTGGTGTTCAAGTTTTAGCTTTTAATTATCAACTTGAGAAGAATTTCAGATGAGGTTTTTCAAAGATATTAGTCACTTAAATCATTAGTAATTTGATATTAGTACCCCCATATCTTCATGGTTTGATATTAAAACTACAGGGAAATATTCTGTTTTCTTTAACCATTTTCTTTAATGGACAATTATGCCCCTAAGTTAAAAACAAGGATAATTAGACAAGCTTTCAATGTGTTGATGCTTTCTGGTTCTGTTTGATTTAGTTGGGTTTCATCTTAGGTTATTTGAACATATACCACTTAAATCATAGGTATTTGCAAAAATTCCCTCCAAAACTCTGTATTTGCAAACCTACCCCTCAAATAATCAATTTTGTAAAAAATTAGTATCAAAGCCAGTAATAATCAACTTTGTTAAGCTAATTTGTACTTGCAATGCAAATATTATCAACAAAACAGTTGAATTATAGCACCGAGTTGATGATTTGTTGATTTTAGGGGTATTTTTTCCCACAAAGTTGATGATTTGAAGGGTAGTTTTGCAAATACTAAGATTTAAAGGGTATTTTTTGCAAATACCCATGATTAAAGGGGTATATATGCGAATAACCCTTCATTTTAAAAAGTTCAAATATACTTTAAGGCCCATACCCACTTTCGGAGCAAGTTTCAGCCCTCCAAACTTGATTAGGACCGATCTGATGCCAAATGCAGGCCAGTCACAAACCAGGCCTGTTTACGGTCCCTCTGCCTAAAGCAAACTTTTTTTTATTACCTAGCCGTGAGTCGAGCCTAAAACCGTGGGAGCATATTGAAACTTTCCAACCGTCCAGAATACCCGCGGTGGGTTTCTACTTACAACAAACTAAAAAGAAAAACATATAACTACAAATATGATTTAAGTTCCAACTCCCTAGCACTTCTATCAGTTTTCTCTTAAAAAAAACTGTCATGGCTGCATGATCAATAAAGATTTTCAAAATAAAAGAAAGAAAGATGTTGCAATAGAAGGAAAAAAAAATTGGACGATGACAATAATAATTCTTAGGGTAATGATTAAGGACGAGAGAAAAAGAGAAATATGAGGGTGAGTGGGGCTCTATGTTTGCCATGAACTCTCTTTCTCTCTCATCCTTAACCATTACCCTTTAGCAAAAACCTACAATCTTAGAAGTCTCTCTCAAATAACCTAACCATTCCGACTCACCGATCAAAGCAATGGAATAAAAAATACATCTACCAACTCATAACAAAAACACCGCAAGACAAACAAGACTGAATATTGGAAAATATATCTATCAGATCAATAAGTTTAAATGGATCAATATTTACAACCCTTTATAGAAACCATGACCTCCTCACACTGTACATCTCTTCCTCCTTTCATTTCCCCTATGATAATTGAAAAAATGAATTAGATAAATCTTAATCGCAGTAACACCAAATGTAGGCAGTATATGCTAGCATGATCGTCCTATGTACATTTCTCTATATTGATGATCAATCAGCGAAATTCGCAAGTAGAAAAATTGAAGTAAAGTCACAGTTTCAAATAAGAGTGGCATCAAAAGACTGGCATAGAAAGATAAGAATACGGGCAAAATTTGGACACTCTTGTTTCAAATAAGAGTGGCATCAAAAGACTGGCATAGAAAGATAAGAATACGGGCAAAATTTGGACACTCTTAATAGCTCCGACCCCAGTATGTCCATTTCTTGGCAGGCTTTCCAGATGAAAAGCAAAGAGTACCTGCACATATTATCAGAAGCATCTTAGACAAAGGTTTGTGACATTCTTGCAAAAGAACAGACATCAGAGATATAAACAGTCGTATTTCCGTTCATTCTGATACATGTACCATATTTACAAGGGAGTAAAATTTTACTCACTTGCATACTTACCATGATGACATTGAAGAGAGAGCATGATTTATTTTGAAAAGCTGTTGATTTTGCCAATAAACCGAAGCATACTGTTTTACTCTAAACAATGACTGTTAATCTAACTAGAACTTTGGACAGAGTAGATGATAAATGGTGTGTTAGAATATAAAATTATAATCTTCAACTCTCACTACAACTTCAGAGTTTTGGTGTAAAGATTAGAGGGACTTAATTTAAGATGATATCAAAACAACCCAGGTTTGAATCCCACTTGCCCCGAATTTAATGCGGATTTTATAAAACTTGATACCGCTGCGTGAGATTAGGTTTCAACCCTTAAAAAACGGCGCTCAACCTGCGGGGGCATGTTAGAATATAGAAATATAACCTTCAATCTTTACCACAGCTTCAGAGTTTTGGTGTAATAGTTAGAGGGACTTAATTTAAGAGCGTGTTCCACTTAGCCAAATGCTACTCTAGTTGCAGCTATTGGTAACTTTTGGACAAGAAAAACATCTATCGGCAATAGTAGTAAAATTTAATGATGATAATGATGAAACTGATGATAAATAGACAAGGATTGAGAATATTAAACTTCAGTGAGTTAGAACATTGATTTAGCAAGGTTAATACGAGCAGGATGCTGGCTTACATGCGTCTGGAATTAACCTTGGATTTCTCTAAAAATAAAATATAAGCTTCAGTTATTCTCTTTTTATTTATGCTGAAAAGGGATAGTGCATTCTCTAGAAGTATCAAATAGCAGGGATAATGATTTAAGTCAGACATAATTTAAATTTTGACACGAAAAGATTTCAACTTTATCCATTAGAGAATGCTTAACAGATGAGCTCTAGCTTTATAACAAATGTTCTGTAAGTTTCAAAAGAAACCAAAAAATGTTGGCATTTGAAGGCTTAATTCCTATAGTAAAAGGCTTCGGTTCAAAATCTCTGGGTCTCTCCAAACAATTTTGGCAAAATATACAAGTGAGCACTAAAGAGATGGTCTATGACTTCTCATATAGACGCCTGGGGAATTATTGATATAATATAGTACATTCTTGACTAACAAGCTATCCAAAAAATGTATCAGAATTGGCAGGGCAAAAATTTCATGTGATAGCAAACCTTCGGGAAGTCTTGGCTGCTCGAATGGAGAACATAACGTCTTGGCTGCTCCAAGTTCACCCCTAGTCCGAGCTTTGACATCCTTTTCAACTTCCTATAGTTAATAAACAATTAGTTAAAGGGGGAACAACATCACTAGTCTCTTAAATGCTAACGTGTTAAGTAGACAAAATTAAAATACCCTTTAAGATTTTGAAATTTAAACAATACATATTGGCAGATGTTATTTAAGAAAGACGTAAAACACCCTAAAATAATTCCACAATGCATGAAAACAGGTAAATCTAGATACAAAACGCACTCACCTCTTCATCACACCATGGTGCAAGGATAAGCTTTTTGTCATTGAGTGCTATTATGAATTCATCCCATGTACTGATAACCTTGATGCAGTCATCTCTTTTTTGCTTTGCTGCATTAAACAGGCTCTGTTGGATGTCAGACAAAATTTCTTTGACCTGCTCCACTAAATCTCCCATTGGTATGTCCTTCTTTGTGCCATTGTCACGGCGAGCAATTCTAACCTACAAATAGAATTAACTTAAGTTTTAAATCATAATTGATATAAGTAAGAAAAGGCAATGCTATAGACAGCAAATAGAAACTTTCATCAAAGGAATTCATATCTGGCAATAAAACTCAAGTATAAGAAGGCGATAAAGGCATCAAGGTGACAGTATCTTAGATTTCATCAAGTCTTCCATCATTTTAGGTTTATCATGGTTAAAGAGGACCACTACATGTATGCTAAGCACTTTGGAAACAAATTCTTCATCATGACCTTGTGTATCAATGTCAAACTGATTGTTTCTAACTACAAGGAGTTTAAGTCATACTAAATAGGGCTAGCTGGTTTCACTTTGATGTGAAAGATATTGGTGAGGAAAGCTGCACGAATACTGATGCTAAAAGAATTGTTGTCTAAGCCTATAATGTTGTTTACAAACAGCAAAAGAGTAGGAAAACATGGTGCATGTTGCGAATTCAATCATCGTCTGGAGCTTTGTGTAATAACTAATAACCTTAACGTCTCATATGCAGTAGGTTAGCGAAGTGGATATCAGCCTAAACTGATCTCGCATACTGGAGTGCTAGCATGCTACCACGAGAACCAAATGATACTTGAGAGGAATGGTGAGGTACATTTTACTTTATGAGCAGACAGAATGTAGCTAAGTGGATGTACTGCAGTCATATCTAATCTTAAAATCAACATGGCTAAAGCATGCACGTAAAATCAGTGTTTCAACAGATCATACACGCTCAATTACTCAAAAAGTAAGAACATAGAGAAGGATTTGCAGTCAAACTAAGCTAAAAATTTTTCTACCTGATTATTCTCCAAATCCCTTGGGCCAATTTCTATTCTCAAGGGAACACCTTTTAATTCCCAGTGAGAGTACTTCCAAGGAGGCGTATAATTATCTCTTAAATCCTCCTCTGCCCTGAAACCTGCTTTATTCAATCTCGTAACTGTTGATTTGCAGGCCTCAAAGATGGCTTCCGTATTGGCATCCTTAAAAGTTACAGGAATTACGATAATTTGCACTGATGCTACCTTAGGTGGCAGAACCAAACCCTTATCATCTCCATGAACCATCACCATCACTCCAATCTGCAACAAGATTGCTCACATATCAGGATATGATCATTACTCTAATCTATCCAGAGGCGCTAAATACGGCCAATTTTAGTTAATGATTTGAATCCAGAAATGACATATAAAATTAAAAGCACAAGTAAAAACAATAGAAGGCATGCGGTTAGGCAAACTTGAGAACAAGCGAGAATAATCTGTATGGCCGTCATAAAACCTCATTCCTTTGCAGGCTCTGTTAGATTAAGATTCAGATAAAAGGTGAATAATGATCAAACAAGTACAACATATAAGCAATGAATCATGTTGGTTCCTTGACCATGAAAGTAATCCAAAACCAGTGTGCAAGAACAAATTCAATTTATATATTCCTATCAGCAGGTTTAAGTCCAAAGTTCTCAATAATTCCCGCAGCGTCACAAGATAAAAGTTGTCCAGATTCTGAGGCACAATGGTATCATATATAGGAGTGAATGACATAATTATTTATTTTCCATGTGAAAGAGATAAAGGTCCTTTTGTCTGTCAAACTGAAAATATAACATTAAAAGTCAAAACAAACAGCAGAAATTTCTCACAGGAGCCGCAATCCTTGTCTTGGTTGGTCCCGTAAAGCCCATCAAACAAACACTAACTTTAGATGCAAGGTAAAGACTCAAAGAAGTACAAAATGAAAAAAGATCCACAAGTAATGAAGCAATTAGCATTAAAGAACCAAAAGAAATAATACTTGCAAGGTCAACCTAGCAGCAAACTCATTGAGGATGGAGTCCTTAATAACAGGATAACACATAGGTTAGTGAGCAAAAAAACCTAAGGGCACATGATCGTCAAGGAACTTTGCAGTCTTAAACTACTTGCTTTCTTATCTCAGTGATCCTGTGTGAGTTGTTGTGTAATAACCACAATACTCGTAGAGTGAAAACATAAATTTCTGCCTACTAACAAAGTCATTGTTTAAAGGAGCATTCTCTTGAATGCTAACCAGAAAGCAATGTGGGATCAACCAGAATCATATGAAATTATGTGAAATTACAGACTACATATTCAGATAAGAGAATTACCGTGCGGGTGCTGTAAGCCCATGAATTCTGCCACACCATTGATTTTTCACCCTTCTCATTCTCAAAGTTGATCTCGAACATCTTTGAAAATTTTTGGCCAAGGCAGTGTGAGGTAGCACCTTGTACTCCGCGGCCAGTATTTGGGATAAACGCCTGTCCAGCAATGACATGTGATGTGATATATTAATTAATCGAGAATCACAGTCAGGTGACCCACATCAATCAAGTCATAAGAAAAGAGAGTATCTATTTCTGAAGTACCTCGACACTTGTCGTATAAAGCCCACCAGCAAATTTTTCTAGCTCACTTTTCGTTCCCTTGACAACTGGAATAGCCAAGAATTCTTCATATATCTTCCGATACAGTTCCAATATCTCAAGAACCTAGAAACATATTACATGCAAATATAAAAGGATCATATCAGAATGCTCAATTTTAAAGTGTATTAGATAGGGTAGTAAAAGACCAAAGCAGCAACATGGGAAAACTAGATACTTGAGGGGTTTTGACAGCCCTAGTAGTATCAAAATATGTGTCTGTGTACGCAAAAGAAAAAATAAAACCACTATATAGCATTCTTGACAATTATTTTGCAATAAATTGTTTCCACAAAAACATCAGGAAAAATATTGTCACAATGTTTAATATCCAGGAAACAGAAAACATCACTGGTGATTTTCATTTTGCAGCTAGCTTTAAATTTTAGATGACCAAGAAAGGTACATATCCTCTAGCAGAGATCCATGATATTCAACTTTGAAATATGTATGTGTAAATGCACACAAGAATTTTCTTGGCATGTACTTATTGTCAGAACAGTACTGTTTTAGACCACGGATAATATCCCATGCTGTGCAAATGAAGCAGGTTAAGAACTGACATTAAGCTTGTCATGATTCATAACATAAACTAAAATTCTGATCCTGATTGAGAGACCATAATGACAAAGAATAATAAAGGAAGGACAATGTAGCTACCTCCTGATCTGCTTCTTCTTTTGTTGCAAAAGCCGTATGCCCTTCTTGCCAAAGAAACTCTCGACTCCTACAGACATTTAAAACAAAATCATATCTTAGTACTAAATGTGAAATATACAAGTGAAAAATTTCAAGCTCACAAAAGAAGCAATAACTAGCGTTGGATGTCCAATATATGTCTACTTTCACCCCATTTTGACACCATGCAATGGGAAATACTTCATTTGTGGGATTACTCCCATTATAAATTAGTATCCCATGATAAAAAACACATATTTAACAAGTGATTGGCCCATTCAATTTTCTTTTCAACCATGATAACAATGAATTAATATAGCAGGAATATCAGATATCAAATGAAAGATTCATAATATGTCTTGCATTTCATACATAAAGTAGTTCAGATAAATAGAATAACAAGACTAGACAAACATTATCTCATGGTAAACTACATGTGCGTGCATATTCAATTGTCTTAGCGACCCTCATTTAAATTAATTCTCTGTTCAACAGGAAGCCCTGAACTTCTTAAGCCTTTCTTATATGAAATCTAGGACTATAAAAGATTGCAGCTGAATTCCCAAGCATGAGCAGAAGGTTTACAATATAATACCTAATGAAAGGGGTAGGATTGCTGAATTCCCAACGCACCACATTGCACCATTGGTTAAGCTTCAAAGGCAAGTCCCTGTGACTTCTAATCCACTTAGAATAGTATGGATACATAACAGTCTCACTTGTGGGACGAATTGCAATAGGAATTTCCAGTTCACTCTGACCTGATTTTGTGACCCATGCAACCTAAAATAGTCATAAAAATAGAGACAGAATGTGTGTTAGAAAACCAGGGAGATGTATACACTATTTAGAAACCCAAATAAAAGAACACATAAGATTCGAAAGAAACGTGTAACACAAAACAAACATTCATGCACAAGAGAACCATCTGCGCATTTATACACACAAACAACACAAGCAGAATATGCGCAAAAGTTCCACCATTACTACGAAACATCTGAGAAGACCCGTATTAAATCAGAAGTGCAGGAACAACATGAAAGATGTTAACCCAAGAATCCAAATTTTAATACAAAATTCTAGTATTTTAATAATAATAAATAAAAAATCCAAATTCTAGTCGGAATTGTAGAAAGTAGAAATTCTTGGATGATTCTTCTTCCTAACCAACAATCCTGAGCCAACAACACCCCATAAAAGCTCCTCAATCAGAAATTCTAATTACAGTTAATGTATGAGTTCATGTAAACTATAACATAATAAGCATCCCACTCGTGCATACCATATAAAAGTTAACACCCAAAAGGCATATTAATAGGTGCTCAGAAATATCCAGACCAGTACTACGTATAAATATCTCAAACAGTTGCTATGCATCAGCTCCCTTTGAATCAGCAAAAGAGATTGTTTAAGTAGTCCTACGGCAAAGGGATTGTCTTAATATGACAAATCCTTTATCCTAATCCTGATTAAGTTCCATAGATCATCATAACTACTTCCACATTTCTCTAAAATATTTCCTACTCCATATTTTTACGTATAAACAATCTAATTAATTACACTAACACGATATTTTTCTTTGACCTGAATACAACCGTAAAGAATGGATGTTGGACTTATCTAGAACCCTCTACATAGTTAAAAGCAATCTTATCTCATTCTTTTATATGCAAAAATTGTTGAATGGATCCCATGTTAATGCAACATAAATTGGCACCAATATAACAATTATGCATTGCTCTTTAACATTAAAACATCAATTCAATGACATTACCATAGAACTTGAACAAGAATTTTTTTTTTCAATCTAAACAAAAGCAATGAGAAAGATAATTAAATAGAACACAAATCACCTCAGGAGCAAAGCCCTCAATATGATCCGCCTCCTTATTCAAAACATTCTCAGTTACAAATAGTGGAAAGTAGCAATTCTTAACTTTCATCTTCTTTATTTCTTCATCGAAGAAATCCTGCAAAATTGAAGTATTTAAAAAGATAAGTCTATACGACATATGGTGACCTGTTAATTCATATTTTCTAATTAAAATATCCCGAAACCAAAACACCATGCTGAAGTAAGGAAAAGTACAGTATTAGCTTGTAATTATTGCAGTAGCAAGAGATGAAATAACTAGTTATCAAAAGAAATATGAATGTTGGCATGAGGGTTATGATGTTTTGTAGTTAAGTAATTTTGTTCTTTAGTTTCTCGTAGTCAAAAATGTCAATGGCTGTCATAATTATACAATATTCCATCACAATCACAAGTTTTAAGCACCATAATATGCAAAATCTAAGCACTCACTTGCATGATTTCCCAAATTGCCATTGTCCAAGGCCTTAGTATATAACATCCAGAAATATCATAATATTCGACCATATCACCACTAACAACCACCTGAAAATAAAAATAAAAATAAAAATAAAAAACAGGAATTTAACAAACAGAAATCAGTAAAACGTTCTGTTCAAAATATAAGAAATATACAATAATACCTCAGAATACCATTCACCAAAGTTTTCATCTTTCTTAAACCTCATCCCAAGTCCCGTTTCTTTCTTCACTTCCTTCTTCTTTCTCGCTGGTTAAAAAATAAAAAAATTTTTAAAAAAATCAAAATTTGAGAAGAAAGATTATTGAGTCGAAACAATTGGAATTAGGGTTTCAATTTCTCACCGTCATTCGAAGGCATGTCACCCTGCTAAAAACCAAACACCTATAAATATTGGCCAAAGGTAAAATATTAAAACTTTGAATAGATGAGAAATTTTCAAAAAAGACTTATTTATAACTTTATGCACCAAAATCGACCTATTTCAAACATATTCATAAAAATCGACTCAGTTTTAACTAGTTCAAAAGATTTCCTCTTAATTAGTTAGAGTTGCCCAACCCGACTGATTAGCACCGTAGGGGTTGCCCCGACTAATGAGAAAGAAGCGTTTTTTTTTTTTTAAATAAAATTGTAAATGAGTCTATTTAGAAACTTACCTCCTGAATATATAAACCCTAATTTCAAACTTGGGTCGGTCGATCCGGTCTAACCCAATAAAGAACTGGGCCGGGCTCGCTAATTTCGCAGAGAGGAAGGGGGAAAAATATAGTTCCCAGCTTCGGTGCTCAACGAAGTTTTGTTAGAGCACTGATGGCATAGTTCGTAATTTAAAAACATCTCTCGTACTCCCGGTTAAATAGGTAAGATGGTTGAGAGTTCTTCCACACCCAAAACTGTAATTAAACCAACGTTTGTTAGGTAAGAAGGATATTTTAGGAAATACAAATAAAGAAAGAAATAGATTTTATGATTGGTTATTGCAAATTAAGTTATTTTAACCGATCAATACTATATATTTTTGCTGACGGGTACTCCAATAAATCTTTTTGGAGTACCGAGGGCATTGATAGTAATTTTGAAACCGGAAATATAGCTTTCTGTATCCATAATTAAAGGATATTGTGGTTAGAGGGAGTTTTACGTGTAAAATGGTCAAAATCTGAACATAAAATCTCATTAAAAGGGTAGTTTAGGAATTAACAAAAGATAATTAAGTTGTAAAACTGAATTTGAGATAAAGATCACGCGGAAAAGGATCATAATGCAAAGCATATGCGGGTTTTCTCCGTTGTTTCTCAGAAAACAAAACACTCCCGCCTCCTTTCATACTTAATTACAGGATCTTTTTTTTCCTTCTTATCAAGATTTCTATTTGTTGACGATAAAAAAAAAAGACTTCTATTTGTTTCCTTCCAAAATTTTGCAATATTCAACAAAGGATTGGCTTTCAGACAAGGAGAAATATGAAAGGTATTTGTAATTTTTTTCTTCTAAAATTTTTACTTATATGTAAGAAATTTAGTCGGCATATTTGCTAATTGGTCTGCATAATTTGTGTGATTTCTACGTTTGAAGCTTTTCCATATGATGTGCATGAATGTGAGACACCCTTCACTCAAACGGAATCTTAAGAAGAAGAAGAACAAGATTTTTAAATGTATCAACAAACAGTTCATGTAGCAAGTCGTGCTATGAAAATTATCACAGAGATTCATAAAAATTGCGGCCTCTCTTTTCCAGGCTGCAGATAGAACTATCATCAAACTTCACTGCTATAATGCTAAGCAACTGCAAGTTTTTATACGAATCCTAGTTTTGAAGCATCAGTTCCTTGATTTTATTTCATTGGCTGGATCCTCTTCAATATTTCCTTAGCTTGTTAGATTAGATCAGTGTCCTATTCTCTACTTTTTAGTTCAAATAGGAAGTGTTAATAGCTCTACTTTTCTCTGAGTTTTACAACATTTACTAGTTTTTAAATACGAAGCATTGAAGCTCTGATAATTTTCGGGCATTACTATGAGCTGAAAATTGAAACGAACTGCCCTCCCTCCGTACCAGTTTATTTCCAAATTTTCAGTTATTTAAACACAATTAGTTATATCACACAAATTAGTTATATCACACTCCATCGTTCTCCATCCCCTAGTTGTCTATATAAACACAATTAGTTTCATCACGCTCCTTTGCTCTCCTTCTCCTCTCCTTCGGTTTAGTTCAATCATCCCCCTCCCCTACTTTCTTCTCCGTCCAAACTCAACTTTAAATTGAACCAAACTTGACATGTAACTAGATAAAACAAATCCTACAATAAACTTTTCGAAGACCCTAAATTAAAATGATACCACTATTGGATCAAACAATAAAAGAGCTAAATAAAATAACAACCTCTCATTTATATATAATGAGAAATTGATGGTTCTCCTAAAGGCACAAAAATCTGACATGTGTCATCTAAATGCATAATATGTGTCATACAAAAAAATAGCCCTGTCCCCTTCTATCTTATCAGAAGATTAGATGTGAACACCTACTATTATCGTCATCAAATTAAGAAAATCCTCATCAAATTAAAACTAGACATAATTAGATAATTCTAATAATTAAGTATTTAGTGTTTGATTAAAAAAAATCTCATAAACATTCATAATTAAAAAAATCTCATAATAATATCCCTCATCCCTCATTTATATATAATGGGAAATTGGTGGTTCTCTCAAAGGTATAAAAAAAACTAACATGTGTCATTTGTTGAATCCAAAAAAAAAAAAAAGGAAATTCGAAACAAAAAAGAAATTCGTAAAATAAAGCAATAGTTTATGGTATTAGAGAAATATGGATTGCAAACTAATTATTTTGTTCATGCAAAATAAAGGGGGCAATATGTTACGCAATTCATATTTGAGAGCTTGAGAGAATAAAAGCAAAATAAAGGGAACAAAATTAAAGGGGCACCTGGTTTTAAAAAAAAACTCTCAAATATGAATTGCATAACATATTGTCCCTATCAGTACACTTCAAGATATGCACAAACAAATTTACTCCAGTTTTGTGTACCCGAAAGGGGGCAAAATCAAAATCCAGGCCAATTGCTTAAAAGAAAACATTTAAAAAAAAAAAACAAGGTGAGTTTTACCTTTGAATATTGTTGTTAGCAAATTGCTACTCAAACCTCTTCAGCCGGTGCAGTTAATTGGAGAACAATGGCCTCTTATGTACGCAATCCTGCTGTCCAACAACAAATAGGATTTGATTTCCCAAAGAATTCACGTCCTAGTCAAACATGGACTCCAACAAACAAAAGGAAGGAATTCTATTACCAATCAATTAACAGAGGAATTCCTAATCATATCCTTAATTAGTTCAAAATTTTATTCCTGTTCCAAATTGGAGTTTAAATCCTTTACTTCCACGTTGGAGTTTAACGTCGTGCAAATTGGATCATTCCTCCTCATTCTCGATGCCGGCCATGGATTTTAAGGCATGGAGCCACAAATAATATCTCGGCCACATCCCATTGCCATCGAGACTCAAAAAGCCTGAGATACAAACGAGTATAAATTACCCGAGATATGAAAGGACTCAAATTGTCCAAGACATTTAAATGGGTCCAAATCGCCCGACATGCAGAAGGGTATAAACGATCTGGGATGTCAGTCGGCTCAAATTGCACAAGATCCAAATAGGCTCAAATTGCCTAGGTTGCCAAATGGGTTTAATTTACCCGGGATGAAAGGACACGAAATTGTCCAACATTCAAATAGGCTCGACTCGCTCGATATGTAAGAGGGTATGAACTACCTGAGATCCAAATAGGCTCGAATTGCCCGAGTTGCCAAACGGATTTAAATTACCCAAGATGAAAGGACTCAAATTGCCCCACATTCAAATGAGCTCAAATCGCCCGAGATACAAAAGAGTATCGTTAGGAACCAAAATGCTACCGGTCTCCAAGTAGAGGATCACTAAACTCCTCTACTTTTATTGGCTATTCAAGCTTTTCCAGGGGTAAATGGAATTTCAACAAAAAGGAGTGCAGGCTTCATATGAGAGTACATTTTCCATTCACAAGGTTCAAAAAGTGCGGTACAAACCATCAAAACACAGCTCAAGAACATCAATACTATCAACAAAGTAGTGGAAAGAACCCATTGAAAATATTAACCATTAGAATTTCTAGCCAGTGTTGAGTTCATGTGATGTCATTGTGTTACCTGCTTATTGCTATTGACTGTGTTCAGCTGGAGAAACTAACACCGGTATTTATCCGATTATGCACGCTTCTGTAACTTTATGGACTCGATTGTTGGGTGTTTGACTGGACATAATATGATTATTGGTAAATTGTGGTGGCGGTTACGTGGGTGAGAACTCTCGAAACCGAGGTAATGGGCGGTTATTGTGCATATTATGTCCCGTCAACTTCACCGAGGAATCATAGCGTATAAAGCCACCCTGGAGGATTCCTAAATATAAGGGTTGAGTCTAAATCAGGTAATATATGTAGGGGTAGGGATGGCAAAATTGACCCAAACCCATTTGACCACCCATACCCACCTACTAAATGCCCATTTAAACCCACCCATTTAGTTAAATGGGTCATAATGAGTGAGTATTATTTCTATAAATGATAAATGAGCCATAAATGGGCGGACTATTACCCACCCATTTGTCCATTTAGATGAGTTTTCTTTCAAAAACATCCTCAAAATGTTAACAAGTGCACAATATATTTTTAAAAATTTAAAATCACAAAAAACACCCTGAAGGTAAACTAACA
>JBAKGM010071306.1:0-13898 GCA_037177215.1 Asparagus racemosus
TATATATTCAATTATTTGAATCCCAAGAGCATTCAAAAGAAGCCCAAGAGTCTTAAATGAATTAAATACAGGAGAAATAAAGCTCACAAAACCCATCTCTCAACTATTGAATCAATGGTATAGATTATTTTGAGAGATCCTATGGTTGAGCCAAATCCTATAGTTGTGAGGATTATTTGAGGGCTAAGAAAAATCTAAGGGTTGTGAGAGATTCTTTTTATTTATAAATAGAGGTGTAGAGTGAGGGTATGAGAGTGTGAAAAATATTATAAAAACTCCATTTAGAGAGATGTGCTACTCTTAAATGAGAAGACCTCTCAAAAGTGTAAACTTTTTGTTTGCAATAAATAAAAATTCACTTTTTAATTTTTGTTCTTCTTCTTTGTTGATGAATATGAAGATGAAAATTTACTTTCAAGGGGCTAACCCTTTGCGAGGTAAATTTTTATTTTTTTCTTTTATTTTCTATACTTTAGAAATTCATGTTTTAGGATTTGATTTTTTTATTTTTATGTTGATAGATTAGATTTATTTTATGCCTTGTAGTGTAGATCTACTTTCATGCTCTTTTATTATTTTATTGCTTGGTAGAATTTATTTTCTTGCATTTTTCTTTTGTAGCATATGTTTACTTTTATGCTTTTTTATTTTTGTTATTTAAATTTCATTTATGCTCATAGTTTAGATCTTTTTCCTTGTATTTGTTCTTCCTTTATGCTTTATTTTCTTTTTGCTCTCAATATGTTCAACTAAATCTTAGAGGAATTTTAGAATTGTATGAAACTAGTTTGATTTCTTTTATGATTTTTGGATTGCTCTCTTTGTGCTCAAAATGGTCATGTTTAGGATAATTATCTAGAGAACTAATTGGTAGAAGAAGAATTTGATAATCTATGCTTATTTTGAGTAATTTGATAAGTTATATTTATGAATTCTAGGTTTACTATCTAGTTGCTCGTTCTTTTCATAAATGAAACTTTTACTTGGATGATAATTTAATAGGTTATACTTTTCTGAAGTGGTTTGATAGTCTATGCTTAGTAAATCTAAAGTAAAATATGATAAAAAAGAGTAATTCATAAATCCTAAATGAAATTAACTAGTAGATTCAATCCTAGATTCCTATCTTTTCTACTTGATTTCCTTCATCTTTTACTTGTTTTGATTTTTCTCTTTTTGAAGATTTTCTCTCTTCTTGATTTTGTTCTTTTCTATTTTCTTTATTTCTCCTCCTTATTTATTCTTTAATTTATTTTATTTGTTCACTCTCTTTCATCCCTCTTATTCTAGTTTTCTTTTATTTATAAATAATCACACACTCTCTATATCTCTACACTTTCACTTCTCTTTATCCACACACATTTCTAGGATCCAATGTAGAATTTTTCCTACACACATTCCTCACATTCCTTGTTAGATCAATATTGTAACTATACTATAACTTGATACTTGTTCTCTTACAACTTTAGTGCATGATATTTATTATGCCCCTAATCAAGTTTTTAATGTCGTTACCCAGGAAAGTGCTTGTAATTAGGATTTTTCTATTTCGGTTCAGTTTGTGTGTTTAATTGTAAAGGAACAAATTTAAAAAAGAAGATTGAGGATTAACAATTGAACATTTGCTGGAAAAGATGAGTTCTATTTCTAGTATTTTCAATTTCATCCTTTAGTTAGTTTCTCACAATTACAAACAACTAGGAAATAATTAAAATTTTTTAAAAAAATTTCCATTGTCGACCCTAATAAAATCCACCCTCCACTTAAACAACTACTAACAAGATACTAAATTCAAACAAGAGCTTTCTTTCTCACATTTGTTATATTGTTAACTCTTATTAAAAAAGATTCTCCTTTGTATCCATTTGTAGTTGCTTTTAATTCTTAGGGTTGCATTACATATAGTTAGTAAGAATTCACCAAAGTGATTTGAGCGTTTTGATTTGAACGCTCACTTGAAAAATACTCTTAAGGCCAATGCCCCCGAATCAAGATGAGGTGAGGGATTTCATCACCGTTTCCTTATCCCACAAATCACTAATTCCTCATTACACAAACCCAAGCCTTTTAAAACTTATTAGACGTTGGTCCCTAAGGACTCGAACTCATTAATGAACAAGAAATCCTTAAGTGAACTGGTTTAAGTTTACTTGAATTTGATGGTGTCGAAGGCAAGGTTTAGGCGTTGCTTAAAGTGCTCTATAAGGAAAGAGATAATTAATTAATTTTTGGCCTCCCTCTAGTACTATGCTTACCTAGCTAACTGACCAAGTAAACTTTAATCTTAATTGATCTTTGGCCTCCTTCTAGTACTATGCTTACCTAGCTCACTGACCGAGTAATTTTCACTCAATGAGTTTTTAGTTAGGAGCTAGCTTAGTTGAGTTTAAGTTTAACCCTAAAATTAAGGGTGATTATTTCAAAGTAGTTGCTCTTGATTTGTTTAGTTATGTTTTTATTTTTATCCTTTATCTTTTTTCTCACTAATTAGGTCTTTTAGTTTTTCCCAAAAAAACTAATAGCTTTTATTTTCTTAGATCTTTTTTCCTTTTATTTTCTTAGATCTTTTTCCTAACTTTATTTTTAAAAAAGAAATTCTAAAAGAATTTGTTTTGGTGCATGCAAGTTTGGATTAGAGATAATACCAATCGATTAATCCATGTTGGACCAATTTGTTGAAACCAAAAAAAGGGCAAATGCTAATCCACCCGTTCTTCAAGACATTTGTTATCCCACTATGAATTCAATCTCGTCTTGCATTAGGCTGTTTGATGTCAATGGACCTAATTTTGAGCTTAGACCGCACTTCATAAACATGCTTTCAAAATTCTTAGGAAATGAATCCGAAGATGCTTATATTATTATATCTGAGTTTGAGGGAGTTTGTCTTATGATTAAGATTAGATAATTATCTGAAGATGTGATTAAGCTTAGATTTATCTCATTTGTTCTTAAGGACAAACCCAAGAAATGGCTGTATATCTTATCCACAAATTCTATCTCAATATAGAATTTGTTACCATTTTCTAAATTTTTTTCCAACTCATAAAAAATTAAAACTTAGAAACAATATTCAAAATTTTATGATAGTCTCAGGGAAGACATTCTAGAAGTATTTTGATAGGTTTAAGGATCTTCTTATCTAATATCATCACCATAGTCTAGAAAAATGGGGATTATGCCAAATCATTTTTGAAGGATTGGATTATTTTTCAAAGACATCCTTAGAATCTATGTGTCAAAGGGATTTCATGAAGAAATATGTCGATGAAGCTTGCGAATTCTTAGAGAACTTGTCTAAAAAACTATGCAGTGGGAATATTATGATGAAAGAGTTTTATCAGTTCTCCAACTAAATCCAGTGGTCTTTCCCTAGAGTTAAATATAGCCTATGAAGCAAAGATGACTACAATCATGCATTGGTTAGAGTCCCTAGAAATCAAAGAACAAACTCCAGCTCAAATCAATCAAGTTTCTGCCCCAAGATGTTATAATTGCCTTTCTCGAACCCATGTTTCAGAGAAATGTCTTTCTTGAGCAATCAACCATTAGGTCAGGTAAACATTGCACTCTAGCATCCTATGAATGATCCGTTCTCTCCAACCTACAACCCGCGTTGGAGAAATCATCCAAAATTTTCACAGAATTAGGAAAACTTCTTCAAAAATTAAAATTTCACTCCCTCTTCAACTCTAAAATTTACTAGAGGAAACACAGTTCCATTCAATGCACCAAATAACTTTTTACAGCCAAATCCTACATACCAGAATCAATCTCTTCCAAATCAACTAGCAAATTTGATTCGTCCGAGTTTTGATCATAAGAAATGCTTCAGAGTCTTAGAAAAGGGTTCAGAGGCCATGATTAAAGCTTCTACACAGACCACCAACATGTTAACTCAGTCATTCAACACTATGAATTCCTTCATGCAAATCGGTCAAGTAATCAATTCTAACACTCAAGCCATAGCTAGGTTAGAAATCTAACTTGGTCAACTAGCTAGTGCCGTGAGTAAAGAGAGAAAGAAAAATTTCTAAGTCAACCTATTGCAAACCCTAAGGACACTAGATCAAGTTCAACGTACCAAGCTCAAGTGAATGCAATCCATTCACTACGGTTAGGAAAACAGGTTGAAAATCAAGTTAGGATGCCGCCAAATCAAACTTCTTGTTCCTCTTCTCCTAGTCAAAATATTGACCCTGAACAAACTCTCTCTCATTATGATAACTCTATTCAACAATTACCCCCTTCCAATGACCAAGAGCGTGAAACAGAACTTGAGCTGCTACCTTTCCAGATAGACCTAGGACTAGGAAAAACTCTCCCCAAGTAGAAAAAATCCTAGAAACTTTTAAGAAGGTTAAGGTCAATATTCCTCCCTTAAATGCAATCGAACAAATCCCCTCCCATGCAAAGTTTTTGAAGGATTCATGCACTAAGAAAAGAACCACTAATGTTTCTAAGAAAGTCTTTCTAGCTGCCAATATCAGTGACATGCTCTCAAAGTCCATGCCTTTGGAATATAAGAACCCTGGTTGTCCTACCATTTCATGTGTCATGGAAAATACCCCCATTGATAATGCACTTCTAGACTTGGTAACTAGTGTGAATTTTCTTTCTTATTCAGGTTTTCAATAGCTAGGGGTAGGTTAATTAAAACTAACTAGATATACCCTCTAGTTAGTTGATAGATCTGTTAAAATACCTAAGGGAGAGATATAGGATGTTCTGATCAAGATAGGGGGGTTTATTCTTCCTATTGATTTTATAGTCTTGGAGACACAGCCCACTTCCAATCTCAAAGGTTAGATACCTAACATTTTAGGAAGATTATTCTTAGCAATTTTTAATTCTTTGATCAACTGTAGAACTGTTCAAATGAAGCTGTCGTTTGGGATATGACTATTGATCTTAATATTTTCAATCTAGAAAATCAGTCGACTGACCAACCCCTAGAAGTAAACAATATCCAGGAAAATATGAGTGAAGAGTTAAAAGAGAAGAGTGAGTCAAACCTGAGTTTTGAGGAGATCTTTGGTGATGAAATCAAAATACTAGTGGAATTTAAATCAGAACTAGTTTTCACGAAGTTTGACATAAGTTTCTCTAATCTTAGCTTTGAAGAACTTTTTGCCGATGAGCATAGTTTCCTAGAAAATATAGAACAACTAGCTTATTGATAATCACATTTTTATTACAAAATTATACCTTCATCATCTATCTTATATAAATAAATATGTCACTCATAATTGTTTTTATCTTAATTTATAGGTTAATGAAGAAATAATGAATAAAAGCCCAAAAGACTCAAACTCCCTAATGTTCTACCATTTATTGAAGCCCAAATATGAAGATAAAAGAAAGCCCAAGAAGGCTCAAGGATCCAAGAAGAAATCAGGTCAGGAAAATCACAAAAAAAATCAAATCTATGCAAACTAATTGGTCAGCCAACCGATTGGCCAACCAATTGGTTCAGAACAGATTTAGTTTAATGGCTGATATTTAATTTCTTAGTTGCCAAATTTCATCTAAGGGTTCTCATTCATTACCGTAGGCTATAAATAGGGGTAGAGGGTGAGGGGTTTGAGTGTGAAATATTTTGTAAAAATTCTAATTGGAGAGGAGGCTTACTCTTAATTGAGAAGACCTTCTAAATTTATAACTTTTTGTTGCAATTAATAAAAAAATATTTCACTCCTTCATATTTTCTTTTCTTCTCTTTGTTCAAGGATGAAAAGAGGATGAAAATGATGATAGATGAAGGTGAGGGTTCGCTTTTTATTCTTTCCTTTTTCTTTTCTTGTAATATTTTCTTTTCATGCTTGTTTAATGATTTGTGGAGTAGATTTATTACATTCATGTCTTTACTTTCATGTATTTACTTTCATGTATTTACTTTCTTGTATTTATTTTATTTTCTCTAATTCACTTTCAGACTAGAACCCTCTAGGGAATTGCATTTTTCTAAATGTGGAGCTAATATTTGTGAAATTATTTGAAACTAGCTTTATATCCTACTTATTCACATAAGATTGAGATTAGCTAAGTCACATACCCCGTAGTTGTAAAATCTTGAGACTCGAGATTCGCCCACGCAGTGAAACTCAAGACTCAACCGAGGTTCGCCTATGCAGTGAAGCTTGACATTCAACTGAGGTTCGCCTACACAGCGAAGCTCGACATTCAACTGAGGTTCACCTGCACAGTGAAGCTCGACATTCAACCGAGGTTCGCCCGTGCAGCAAAGTTCGACATTCAACTGAGGTTCACCTATGCAGCGAAGCTCGACATTCAACTGAGGTTCACCTACGCAACGAAGCTCGACATTCAACCTGAAGGTCGTGACATAGCGAAGCTCGAAGTTCGCCTGCGTAGCGAAGCTCGTCATAACGACCATGAAGACCACGACAGCCACGTGGGTTAAGTGGTGGACATATGCCACAACCCCTTCAATTAGACCATGTTCCCATGATTTTAGCTTGCCAGTTACATGCTCAAACTCTTATAAATTGCCGTGAGCAGCTATTAAAGAGCAGACAGAGACACGCACACACGGACGCACAGAGAGACGAATACACGGAAAGAAAAAGTGATCATTCAGCAATCTCAAGATCACTAACAATTTTGTTCTGATCATCAACAGGAGGCAATCACGACTCGAATACCGAGGGAAGCATCCTTTCACCACCGAGAACCCACATTAAACAAAAGAAAAGTCAAATCAATCTTCTCTTTCCCTGTAATCAAGAGAGTGTGATTGTAAGGGATTAAACCCATTTCTTCAAAAGCAATCAAACAAACTTTTTTGACCCAACAATAACAAGATCAAGCTCCCTCTGATCTAAAATCAAGAGGAAGCAAAGAGGACAAAGGATCCGAAATACTGTGTGTACCACAGAGCAGTACACCACCCAACAGAGTCATGCTACGGTCTTAAGGATAAAATCCAGGCCCTAATCGATGTAGCGGTTATTACCCCAAAGCCATCCAAATGAAAGATAACTCGAATGGCAAATACCCTTAGATGTTCTAAGATTTCTTCCATAGTTGGAACTATCTTAGTTTCCCCAGGGAAGCATGTGATGCCTCGGGTTTACTCTCTAACTGAGCCGTGCTCTAATAATGTGGCCGAATACAACGCGTTGCTTATTAGACTCAGTTTTACCAAAGAGCTGGTGGTCCAATATCTCGAAGCCTTCAGAGATTCCCAGCTCATAGTCAGACAGATCTGTGGGGACTATGAATTTAGGAATCTGGATCTGATCCCGTAACACCAGGAGGTCGTTGTGATGGTGGACTCGTTTGAAGAATTTTTCATCGAGTACATTCCGCGCCTCCAGAACGCATACGCGGATGCATCAGCAGCATTGGCGGTATCGTTAGCGCAGCCTCCCGAGACTGAACAACTAGTCACGGTCAGAACTCATCAATTATTTGTGCTAATGTATAATGAGGTAGAGGAAAATAAGGGGGTGGTTACCAAAGAGATATACGCAACCTAAGCTAGAATGTCGAGGGCTTTCAACAGAAAAGTACGACACAGAAGTTTTAAGGAAGGAGATCTGGTCCTCGCTGCTCGATGATTGGTAATTCTTGACTCTAAGAAAAAAGGGGTAAATTTAAACCCAAATGAGAAGGACCGTTTATAATGGAGACAATCTATTCGAACGGTGTATATCGCATGATTACTCAAAATGGCGACAGGCAATTGATGCCAATAAATGGAAAGTTCCTGGAAAAGTACTATCCGTAGTATATTCGGGATAACCTATTTTGATGGGAAGTTCCTTGTGGGATATTTCACCCATTTTCCTCGAGGATAACTCTGAATTTATCCTCCACTGCAAATTCCCTCACCGATCAAATTCATTGACGGTGGGTCTACAAAAATTTTCTAGTCTAATCTAACAAAATCTCCTCTTGATTCCTTTCATGAACAAGAGGTCCACTTAAAATTCCCCTCACACTGGAGATAGAATAAAAAATTCTTCTTCTCCAAGCGTAGGACCCCCTTCATGATAAACGGAAGGGCTCTATCCTTTCCTCTTCGGTCACGCCTCCCCAAGGTTAGGGCTGAAGTGGTCTTTTCATCTCGATAAATGAGCAACTCACTCCAGCTCAGGTCGTGTTGACTGAAGATCACCTGAATCTTTCTGATTCTTCGAGTGGAGACCCCACTCTCAGTTTCACCCCTTTTCCAGTTAGCGCCGACTGAAGGTATGCGCCGGAATATCCAGACCAGGTCGTGCCCACTGAAGGTCACCTGAGTCTTTCCGATTCTTAGAGTGGGGACCCCACTCTTAGTTTCACCCCTTCTCCCAAGTAGCGTGACTGAATCAAGTTTGCCGACTGAAGGTCACCTGAATCTTTCTGATTCTCAGAGTGGAGACCCCATTCTTAGTTTCATCCCTCTCCCAAGTTGTGCCGACTAAAGGTATGCGTCAAGATTTTCAGATTAGGTTTTCTGACTGAAGGTTACCTGAATCTTTCTGATTCTCAGAGTGGAGATCCCACTCTTAGTTTCATCTCTCAAGATTCTTGAAGTGGAGATCCCACTTTTAGTTTCTTTCACACTAGAGACAGGACAAAAATCATTCCTCTCCAGCATCCGGAGATAGGAGACAAGATTCTCCTTCCTCTCCACGAACAAGAGATAGGATACAAAATCTTCCTCTCTTGTTTCATCTTCACTGGATACAGGACAAAAATCCTTCCTCTCTAATGTCCGGAGATAGGAGACAAGATCCTCCTTCCTCTCCACGAACAAGAGATAGGATACAAAACCTTCCTCTCTTGTTTCACCCTCACTGGAGATAGGACAAAAATCTTTCCTCTCCAGCATCTAGAGATAGGAGATAAGATCCTCCTTCCTCTCCACCAGTAAGAGATAGGATACAAAATCTTCCTCTATTATTTTGAGTTTGTCGGCATCCAGAGATTGAATATAAAATTCTTTTTCTCCACTGGCAAGAGATAGGGGATAAGATTCTCCTTCTATTGCTTCGAATTCATTTTTATTCAGAGATAGGAGACAAGATCCTCCTTCCTCTCCATGAGTAAGAGATAGGATACAAAACCTTCCTCTTTTGTTTCACCCTCATTGGAGACAGGACAAAAATCCTTCCTCTCCAGCATCGGAGATAGGAGATAACATCCTCCTTCTCTTGTTTCAAGTACGTCAGCATCCAGAGATAGAATATAAAATTCTTCCTCTCCACTGGCAAGAGAAAGGAGACAAGATCCTCCTTCTCTTGCTTCGAATTCTTTTTTTACCCAGAGATAGGAGACAAAAAATTCTTCCTCTCCATCATTGAGAAATAGAATATAAAATTCTTTCTATCCCACATCAATATTTTTCAATCCTTCAATCCAAGACTCATCTTGGGGAATTTGATCTCGAATCCTAAGTAGGGATAACTCGACGCCTTACACGCATCACCGGTTTAGTCTTTTTCTGATTGAAGAAGACACCCGAATCCGAGTCGGGGGTATTTTATCCCGAAGTCTAAGAAGGGATAAAGTCAACGCCTCACACACATTGCTAGTTTAGTCTTTTTCTAATTGAAGAAGATATCAGAGTTCGATTCTAGGGAATTTTATCCCAAAGCCTAAGAAGGGAAAAAGCCGATGCCTAATACGCGTTGTTGGTTAATTCTAAACCGTAAAAAGAATAAACACCGACATATTCAAAAGTGTGGCGGGTCATCATTAATGACACTAAAATCCAAGCCTTACACACGTGGATAATTTTATTCTGAATCCTAAGAAGGGATAAGCCAATGCCTCACACGCGTTGCCGGTTTAGTTTTTTTCCAATTGAAGAAGACACCTGAATCCGTGTCGGGGGTATTTTATCCCGAAGCCTAAGAAAGGATAAAGTCAACGTCCCACACGCGTCGCCAGTTTAGTCTTTTTCCAATTGAAGAAGACACCAAAGTTCGATTCTAGAGAATTTTATCCCGAAGCCTAAGTAGGGATAAGTCCACGCCTAATACGCGTTGTCGGTTAATTCTTAACCGTAAAAAGAATAAACGCCGACATATTCAAAAGTGTGGTGGGTCGTTATTAATAACACCAAAATCCATACCTTACACGTGTGGGGAATTTTATCCTGAATCCTAAGTGGGGCTAAGTCGACGCCTCACAAGCGTTGTCGGTTTTGTCTTTTACCGATTAAAGAAGACACCAAAGTTCAATTCTGGAGAATTTTATCCTGAAGCCTAAGAAGGAATAAGTCTACGCGTAACATGCATTGCCGGGTAGTCTCTTGCCCGTAAAAGAGTACCAAGTCTAAGTATTCGACATCGCAGCATCAAGTCTAAAAGAGTCTCATTCTTTTAGCACAACATCACATGCAGAACGAGTTTAGAGAATCTGCATGCTAGCCCGATTCAAACGGTAATCGGTAAAGGCGTACTAAATCCGTTGATGGCTGGGGGTTGGCCAATAACCCTAAAGTCAATATCTAACACGCGTTGTCGGGTAGTCTCTTGCTCGTAAAAGAGTACCAAGCCTATGTATTCAACATCATAGCACCAGGTCTAAGAGAGTTTCATTCTTTTAGCACCACGTTACATGTGGAATGGGTTTAAACAATCTGCACGCTAGCCCGATTAAACGGTAATCGGTAAAAGCTCATCAAATCCGTTGATGGCTGAGGGTTTGCTAAAAATCCTATGGCTGTTATGGTTAATTATTTCGAACGAAATAAAAGAATCATAATACATGATAAAAAGAGGTAAATTCATTCTAGAGATCTGTTAGAACTCCTCCTGCAGCTCGGCCCTAAGAGATTCCTCATTGGCATTCAGAGTCTTCGCAGACTTAGGACACTGAAGTTTTCTCCCTCCACCTGGAGTTCTCGCCTGAGTTACGCCATCTTGGCCACACTCGACGCAAGACGAGAGTGGGTATCACTTAGAGATGATAACCTCTCAACAAGTTAGAGGAGAGGAACAAACCTCGACATCTGCAGGTATTATGGGCCTAGGTGATATATCACCAGAAAGACAATCATCCAGGGGCATGTCATGCATCAAATCGTCCATGGAAATGTCCACAAGCAGACCAGGGTAGCATCAAACCAATCCCGAATCAGCCTGCCGATTGATTCTTTCTCTCTCCTACACACTTGGAGGAAACCCCGGACAATTACTCAGTGGGGACATCAGCCATTAAGGGTCAATTTTTCATGCAGCTCAATTAATTCAAACCTCAGAGATACTCCAAAAGATATATGAGTATAAACTATTTCCTATTTTTGTCGAGAAGTTCCTGGAGATTATTTTCATAAAATATTCTTAAGAATAACTCGATGACCTCCAAATGGGAATATGTAGATAAACTAATCCCCAAAACTCTAATAAACGTACGAGTATAAACTGTGTTGACGCTGGTCAATGCGTCGCTAAAGAACTCACCGATCAAAGGTTGGATTCTGGAAAAATTTGGATGTCGGTCAATGCGTCACAGTGACGAATTCGCCGATCAGAGGCTAGATTCCAAACAAATTTTGATGCTAGTCAACACGTCGCAATGAAGAATTCCTCGATTAATGGAGGAGTCTCGAAAAACGTTTGATGGTTAGTTGCACGACAACTCACCGACACAAGTCAAAACCAAATGAACTCACTCACCAGCTTCGGTTCAAGATTCTGACAATAGTCAGACAAAAAATGCAGCACCGTGATACTTTCAGCTATCCTACAAAGTATTGGAGAATCTGGAAGGATAGGAGAGATCAAATTCTAAAGCTTATCTCAGGTTCTATTATACTTACTGAAGGTTGGGGCCTATCATATCCAAAGTATCTCAGGCTTGTCTAAAAAAAATCGAGACTGAAATACTTTGGATGGGGTATCTGTAGCGGTTAAAAATTACCTATAAGTGCCCGAACGTGACTCGTGATGATGGATTGCTGATCGACGATCCATCCGACGATGTGACCAAGAACCGCTGACAATGTAATTGCACTGCAAAATGCACAAAGCTAGTCGACAAACACATGAAGTGGATCGGCAAGGCATGTAAGTCAGTGAAGCGATGAATCGTGGAATAAATCTAACAGTGAAGCTTTAGATCGGGGGGTTTTGAAGAGACAGAATCAACTGGACTCGAACGTCGACGGGACTAAGTTAATTGAACTCTTGAAAAGACGAGACAGTCAACCAGGCTCGGGAATCGAGGTGACCGAACAAGTCGGGCTGGAAGAATGACACCAAAATAGGGCTACGAGGGCTCGGGGGCTGAGGCAGCTCGACCAAGGCCAAGGCATCTCAGCCAAGGTCGAGGCAACTCAGCCTTGGCTAAGACAGCTCGGCCAAGGCTGAGACACCTCGGCCAAGGCTGAGGTAACTCAGCCTTGGCCAAGACTGTCTTGGCCAAGGCCGAGACAGCTCGGTCTTGGCCAAGGTGACTTAGCTAAGACTGAGCCAGAACACCCCCCCTCTCCTATAAATAGAGAGGGGGTCCTCAGTTGTCCGGGCTAGAATTTTTGTTAGGCAGGCAATTTTCTTCAGATTTGGGACTTTTTGCACAGAGCAAGACTCTTTTTGCACAGATCTGACCTTTTGCAAAGGTGAAAATTCAAATCTAGATCTCGTGTGCACGAAGAACTCATCTCAACTCAGATCTACGCAGCAAGGAGAAGAATTGGAGGAGATCCAGAGTAGATCTACGTCGATTCCCTCCAGATCTAAGCTTAGTCTTGATCCCGAGAAGAGCTGTGACTTCGCTTAGTCGATTTCACTTGCTTCAGGTGATCTATTTCTTTCGTAAAATAGTCTCCTTAACTCCGTAGATCTTGACTTGGATCTGATCACGCGGTGGTCCACAAACTGAACAGAGTCCCCGACACAGGCCAAGAACCCATGCAAGTGAGGATCTGACGAACGAATCCCGCGTTTGTTCAACCAGGGCAACAAAGTTGTAATCTTTTTTTGATTTTTCATTGTAAACCTTATAAAAAGGTGGTCTTTCTTCTGAATCTTGTTGTAAAAGCAAAAAGTTGTAATGAATTTATTTACAATGAAAATCAGAACTACTTTCCACGCGAACAATTGGTAGTGGGAGTCAGGAGGAAATCATCACACCGCAGCAAAGTAGTGATCATATCAGAAAACAGAGAAAGAATAAGATGGGTAATGAATGCATATTAGTCACTCGAAAATTCATAGATAAAAAGACATTTGATCCAGAATTTTATTTTGCTATTGAATTAGATACTACAGGAACTATGAGGAGTGTATTTTGGGCAGATGGACGGGCAAGGGCATCATTCTTAAAGTTTCATGACGTTGTTGTTTTTGATGTTACGTATAGAACGAACAAGTTAGCCCTACCTTTTGCTCCATTTACTGGTGTTAACCACCATAGACAGTCAACTTTGTTTGGCTGTGCACTACTTGTAGATGAGGAAGAAGACACATTTGTCTGGTTGTTTATCGAGTGGGTTAAATGTATGAATGGAGTGGCTCCGCTTGCTATTATTACAGACCAAGATAAAGCTATATGCAATGCCATTCAAAGAGTGTTTCCAAATACTCGACATCGCTACTGCATATGGCATCTTGGCAAGCACATGGTTGATCATTTATTATCTCTACAAAAGTTGCATGGAGAAGAGTTTGCGAACTACTTTAATAGATGGTGGCATAGCAAGACAATAGAAACCTGTATTCAGCAATGGGATGAGTTAAAAGAAAAGTTCAATATAGAAGAAAATGAGGAAGGTTGGTTACAAACCATGTACAGAAAAAGAACACATTGGGTTCCATGCTATCTCAAAGATACTTTCTTTGCGGGAATGACATCAAGCCAACGCAGTGAAAGTATAAATGCCTTCTTTGACACATACGTCAACTCACAAACATTGTTGCCCGATTTTGTTGAGCAATATG
>JBAKGM010071316.1:0-13897 GCA_037177215.1 Asparagus racemosus
TGAGTAGAGAAAATCTGCACATTGATTTCCTCATTAATGAGACGCCGACGTGTTGTCGTGACTTGGACCCAAGGCGGCTGTCCTACGTGGAAGGAGATGGGTCGACCTGTTGACGCCCCTCATGTCGTTCGTGGGGGCGCTAGGTTAGTGTGGCGGCCGGCTCCCGCTTGTGGCGGAGGCCGACTAGTGTGGTCTTTCATGTCGTCCGCAAGAAAAGAGGGAGGGCCGGCTAGCATCACCTCTCGCGTGATTCCGCAAGGGTGGACTGACCAGCACCGTCCTTCGTGTCGTCCGTGAGAAGGGGGAGGACGACTAGCACCGCCTTTCGTGTCGACCACGAGAAGGGGACGTCTAGTACCGCCTTTCGTGTCGTTCACGAAAAGGGGGGCCGGCTAGCACCGCCTTTCGTGTCGACCACGAGAAGGGGACGTCTAGTGCCGCCTTTCGTGTCGTCCACGAGGAGGGGGGCGGCTAGCACCGCCTTTCGTGCCGACTACGAGGAGGGGACGACCAGTACCGCCTTTCGTGTCGTTCACGAAAAGGGGGGCCAGCTAGCACCGCCTTTCGTGTCGACCACGAGAAGGGGACGCCTAGTACCGCCTTTCACGTCGACCACGAGAAGGGGACGATTAGTGCCGCCTTTCGTGTCGTCCACGAGAAGGGGGGCGGCTTGCACCGCCTTTCGTGTCGACTACGAGAAGGGGACGACCAGTACCGCCTTTCGTGTCGTTCACGAAAAGGGGGGCCGGCTAGCACCGCCTTTCCTTGGGTCGTGTTGAACGACCAGATGGGACAGCAGCTGGGGCGAGTGCCCGAGCCATCCAGCGGAGTTCTTTCTAGTGCGCCCGATCCGCACTTCACTGTCGCCTTGGGGAGAAGCATTACTCCCTTAATCATGTGGATTATCCTCAGTGAGGGTTCAGGACCTTAACAGTTGGCCCCTTTCAGTTGGAGTCAGCTTTGTGTCGGGTCCGAGTGAAAATAGAGTTCTAGGTCCTGAACTCAAACGGGCGTATCCATAAGGAGGGTCTCAAAGACTTCCCGGACGGGTCATCGTTGACGTTAGTGGGTAGTCATTAAAGTCATTGGCGCCTCAATTCCCACACTCGACGCTTCGTTTCTCGTGTGTGACGCTTCGTTTCCCGAGAGAAGCAATCGCCATCATTGATTATGAAATGAGCGGGGGAAGGCAAAGAGACACGCCGCTCAGATTTTCTTATATAAAGGTGGGGATCAAGAGAGACTGAGCATTCAACTTAGCGTGATCGCGGCATAGATGAGGATGCGGCACTCGGGGTTAATCATCTCAGGGGAGTTTAGCTTGATGGCTCCGGTGGAACCCGTCGTGATACTTCGCCGTAGCGAAGCCGAGGCTCGCCGTACTGTTGAGTATCAGGAGTGCTGTTTGCAACCACCAAGGAGCCTCGAAGTGCCCAATAGAGGGTTCACTGAGGCGTCACATCCAGGAAGTAGTGCCCTATTCGACGGAGCTCGATGGGGATGGGGATATTATTATGGATGGGGATACACTGAAGGATTTCGGTTGATAACATCCCCATCCTCTAGGGGTTTGTTGAATGTATCTCCAACTTGGAGTTGCAGAGGCAAAGCTGAGCCGCCGCGCTGAGGAGACGGCGCTATTCTACTCGGCAAACCCGAGGGAGGGGGGATGTTATCATGGGGAACTAATACGCTCGTTGAAGGTCGTTGGTTCGCCATAATAATATCCCCATCTTCTACGGGTTAGCATGAGGTGTTTCGGCTGGAGCCGTCTGGGGTCAGCGGATCGAAGCCGAGTGAACTGCGGGTTGTTTGTAGATTTCCTTGTTGTATACGAAAGCGTGATGTAGTGTGTCTGGGATTATTTTGCCATATTGGTATTATTGTATAGTTCAGCTTCTGCCATGTAACATTGTTTGTCGAAATGAAGTGCCGCTTTGCTTTATGTTGTTGGCCGTTATGTCTTTTGATTTATCTTGCCAGGCTTTTGTGTACCTCGTGTTTGAGTGACGGACAGACTCGATTCTGTAGAGTTCTGCTGGAGGGGAGTCGATTGCCAAGTCGGTCCTCCTACCGGGTACCGACTCCGAGCGTATCCCTTGTGTTGGGCTAGCGTTTGGCCCGAGCAAGGCGGCTCCGAAGGGGGGCGGCCCGTGTGCCGAGTCCCGGGCCTGGGTGGCGATGCGTCGATGGCTCGGGGTGAGGGCGAGTCAGCCCTAGGAAGGGGGACGACTTGGCGGCCGAGACATGAGTATCGGGCGCTTACACGAGTAGTGGATCGGTTCGACAACCGATCGTTCAGCTCGGCTCGTCTATGTCGAGCGGGTCTCGAAGTTTCTTTTGTGAGGAACGTGGCTGACGTAAGTAGCTGTTCTTAAATAGCTGGCGCTTCATTTCCTGCGCCCAGTGCCTCGTGTTTCAAGTGAGATAATCCCCAACGTTGGATGTAGGACAGGTGGAGGAGATCGGGGGGTTCGCCAGTCCTTATAAAGTTTCTAGAAGCAGAAGGGGCATGCTCCTATTGGGTTCATTTCTAATAACTCTGATTTTTCGGCGATCCTCCGACGATCTTTCGTTTGTCTTCCATGGATTCTGAGCACATGACCCAGCTTGAAGAGTTCCGCTCGAGGGTAACCGCACAGCAAATGCGATTGTTGCACTCGAAGTTCGATATCCCGAAGGAGTTCAGGTTAACAGTGCCAGCGAGATCTGCGGCGGTGTACCACCACGGTGAGGGGAAGTCTCCCCTGTATCTCAGGCACTTGGAATGTGGATTGAGAATACCCCTGCATCCTTTCCTTCGAAAGGTGTTCGGAGCACTGGGAGTGTCTCCGATGCAGATGACGCCTAACTCCATCGCGATGCTAGTGGGTTTCGTCGTCATCTGCTCTTGGCTGGGGATTCCCCCCTCGGTGAATGTGCTGAGCTGGTTGGTGAGCGTGTCGGGCCACAAGGCTGCTCATTTTCACCTTCAGACGACGGGGGATTTCAAAATAGTTCTTGACCTCCCTTCGTCATGCAAGGGGTGGAAAGAGAGGTTCGTCTGGGTCGAGGGAGATGACTTGAACCTCGGGTGTTCGAGCTGGCTAGAGATCAGGAAAGAAGCCCTGTATCCCCAGTCTTTATCGAATGAAGAGCAGCGCGGACTCGAGTTGATCACCTCATATTCTGGGCCGCGAGTGATGGCGGTCCTCCTAGACAACTCGGTCTTAAGATGGCATGGGGTCTCGTCCGTGCCTCCCATCGACCGAGACGAGACGCGGGCTACCAACCTGACATTCGGTGGGACGGCAGGGTCGGCATCTGTTGCCAGAGCGGCACCTGCTGAAGAGTCCTCGGAGGAGTCCGAGGAGAGGCCATTAGAGAGGCTGGCCAAAAGGCCTCGAGTGGAGCTGGCCCCAGGAGGGCCGTCAGGCGTTCCGCCACCTGCTGCCACAGCTAGGGACATGTCAGCTGGCGTGCCGCCTTCGGGAGGGGCCACTGGCACCCCGCAATTTGCGGCCACGGCTGGGACCGCGTCGGCCGGCTTCGTGCGGGGTTTCTATAGGAAGCCGAAGAAGACTTCGAGCGGTCCGTGGGGGGCTCGACTGCGTGGCGCGAGGGCTGAAGCCCCGATGGAGGTGGGATCAGAAGACACAGACGACGAGCTGCCACCCGAGCCGTCTGGTGAGAAAAGGGGGGATGCTCCGGAGCCGGCTCCCAGTCGGCCTGAGAGCCAGGCGGAGGCGGAAGCTGGCGTTCGGGACAGAGGGGAGTCTCATCGCCCCGGAAAGCCAGCTGCCGGAAGCGAGCAGGTTCCCGACCCAGTGGTGTGGCCCAGTTCCTTCTGCCTGGACGAGTCGGGGATGGAGACATGGAACAGGATGGAGGATTTGATGCTTGGGGATCTCCCTTTCCGCGGCAACCATGATGAGGAGCCGGATCCAGCACACCATTTCGTGGCCGCCGAAGGTTTGGACGTTCGATCATCAGTGTTTGAGTCTCGATCCGACCAGAGAAGGGCCGTGAGACAATTCTGCCTTCCCCACAATCAGGACTTCTGGGGGCGGTCCCTGATGTAGGTTTGCATGTGATCCTTCGCAGCTACCTAACCCGGGGATGTCTTGTGGAGAAGGCGTTGTTCCGCCGACTGGCCCAGGGCCATCATGCTTATGAGGTGCTCAGAGACAGCATGGGGAAAGACCAGGCTGGGAGCTCCGAACTAGATCGGGTTGTGGTTGAGCTCTCGGCAAAACAGGCTGAGCTTGAAGACCGGCGGAGGGAGATGGAGGTGAAGGAACACATGCTTGCCGAGCTGAAGGCCTCTGACGAAAAGAAGTCGGCCGAGATCCAGCGTCTTCAGAGGAGGCTTCGTCAGCTCGAAGAGAGGGTTGGGCCTCATGGCTCGGCTGCTGAGGCTTTGCAGGAGCGTGACTTGGCTTTGGCGCAGGTCGCTCTCGAGAAGCAAATCGCTGACGAGGCTAAGTCTCGCTTGGAAGAGGAGCATATGACCAATGGGAGGCTTCGTGAGAGGTGTGCTGAGCTCGAGAAAGCTCTAAGCTTAGCAGAGAACGAGATGTCGTACCTCAACGAGGTGTCGACCACGAGGTGGGGCCGACTAGTACCGCCTTTCGTGTCGACCACGAGGAGGGGCCGACTAGTTCTGCCTTTCGTGTCGTCCACGAAAAGGGGGCTGGCTAGCACCGCCTTTCGTGTCGACCACGAGAAGGGGCCGACTAGCACCGCCTTTTGTGTCGTCCACGAGAGGGGGTCGACTAGTACCGCCTTTCGTGTCGATCACGAGAAGGGGCCGACTAGCACTGCCTTTCATGTCGTCCACGAGAAGGGGGCCGGCTAACGCAGCAGCTACTTCGTTTGGGTCGTGGTGAGCGACCAGATGGTACGGTAGCCAGGGTGAGTGCCCGAGCTGTCTGGCAAAGTTCTTGCCGGTGCATTCGGTCCGCACTTCACTGTCGTGTGGGAGGGAAGCATTACTCCCTTAATCATGTGGATTATCCTCAGTGAGGGTTCAGGACCATAACAGTTGGCCCCTTTCACTTAGAGTCGGCTTTGTGTCGGGTCCGAGTGAAAATAGAGTTCTAGGTCCTGAACTCAAACGGGCGTGTCCATAAGAAGGATCTCAGAGATTTCCAGGACGGGTTATCGTTGACGTTAGTGGGCAGTCATAAAAGTCGCTGACGCCTCAATTCCCACGCTCGACGCTTCGTTTCTCGTGCGCGGCGTTTCGTTTCCCGCGTGTGGCGCTTCGTTTCCCGAGAGAGACAATCGCCACCGTTGATTATGAAACGAATCGGGAGAAGGCAAAGAGACACACCGCTCAGAGTCTCTTATATAAAGGCGGGGACTGAGAGAGGTTGAGCTTTATCCAGGGTTTCGATGGTTGTTAAGTGGAGGTTACTCTTTATGAACCCCGATTATTTAGAGCCTATGCTTCACCGCAGCGAAGTGCCCGACGGGGGGTTTATCGATGCATCGTACATAGGAGGCAGTGTCCTATTCGACGGAGCTCGAGGGAGATGGGGATATTATTATGGATGGGGACACACTGAAGGATTTCGGTTTACCATAATAACGATGTCCCCATCTTCTAAAGGTTTGTTGAATGTATCTCCAACTTGGAGTTGCAGGGGCAAAGCAGGGCTGCTGCGCTGAGGAGACGGCGCTATTCTACTCGGGGAACCTGAAGAAGGGGGATGTTACAATGGGGAACCAATACGCCCGTTAGAGGTCGTCGGTTCGCCATAATAATATCCCCATCTTCTATGGTTTCGTATGAGGTGCTTCGGCCGGAGCTGTTTGGGGTCGGCCGGTCGAGGTTGGCTGATCTACGGGTCGTCTGTAGATTCCTTGTTGTGTAGGAAAGCGTGATGTAGTGTATTTAGAATTATTTTACCATTCTGTATTGTTGTTTAGTTCAGCTTCCGCCATGTAACATTGTTCGTCGAAATAAAGAGGTGTTTGGCCTTATATTGTTGTCTGTAATGTCTCTTGGTTTAGCTTGCTTGGTTTTTGTGTGCCTCGTGCTCGAGTGACGGATGGATTTGATTCTGTTGAGTTTTGCTGAACCCTAATGGATGTCGACTACCATGTCGGTCCCCGTGTCGAGTGCCGACCCCGAGCGTGTTCCTTGTGTCGGGCCAGCGTTTGGCCCGGGCAAGGACGGCTCGAAAGGGGACGGTCCGAGTGTCGAGCATTGGGTCTAGGCTGCACTTGCGTTGAATGTTTGAGTCAATGACAAGTCGGTCCCAGAGGGGGGGGACGACTCTACGTGTGAGACGTTAGCGTCGGGAGTTCACAAGGGTGGCGACCCGGTCTAGCGACCGATCATTCAGCTTGGGCTGTTTATGCCGAGCGAGTCTCGAAGGTTCTTTTATGAGGAACGTGGTTGACGTAAGCAACCGCTTTTAAATAGCTGGCGCTTGGTTTCCTGCACCCAGTACCTCGTGTTTCTAGCGAGATAATCCCCACCGTTGGGCATAGGACAGGTGGAGGAGATCTGAGGACTCTCCTGTCCTTTTAAAGTTCTGGAAGGGGAGAGGTTATGCTCCTGTTTGGCTCATTTCTAAGAACTCAAATTTTCCGGTGGTTCTCCGACGATCTATCATCTTTCTTCCATAGATTCTGAGCGCATGACTCAGCTTGAAGAATTCCGCTCGAGGGTAACCGCACAGCAGATGTGATCTCTGCACTCGAAGTTTGACATCCCGAGGGAGTTTAGGTTAACAGCGCTGGCGAGATCCGCGGCGGTGTACCACCACGGCGAGGGGAGGTCTCCCTTGTATTTGAGGTATTTAGAATGTGGCCTGAGACTACCCCTACACCCCTTCCTTCGAAAGGTGTTCGGAGCTCTGGGGGTGTCTCCGATGCAGATGACGCCCAATTCCATCGCGATGCTGGTGGGTTTCGTCGTCATCTGCTCTTGGCTGGGGGTCCCTCCTTTAATGAACGTGCTGAGCAGGTTGGTGAGCGTGTCGGGCCACAAGGCCGCTCACTTTCACCTTCAGACGATGGGAGATTTCAAAATCGTTCTTGACCTCCCTTCATCATGCAAGGGGTGGAAGGAGAAGTTTGTCTGGGTCGAGGGGGACGACTCAAACCTCGGGTGCTCAAACTGGCTCGAGATCAGGAAAGAGGCCTTAGATCCCAAGCCATTGTCGAACGAGGAGCGGCGTGGGCTCGAGCTGGTCACTTCGTACACTGGGCCGCGCTTGATGGCGGCCCTCCTGGACAATTCGGTCTTGAGATGGCATGGGGTCTCGCCCGTGCCTCCCACCGACCGAGACGAGACACGAGCTACCAACCTGACGCTCAGTGGGACGGCGGGGCCGGCGTCTGTTGTAGGAGCGGCACCTGCTGAAGAGTCCTCGGAGGAGTCTGAGGGGAGGCCGTTAGAGAGGCCATCCAAAAGGCCTCGAGCGGAGCCGGCCTCGGGAGGGCCGTCAGATGTTCCGCCACCTGTAGCCGCGGCTGGGGACGTGTCGGCTGGCGTGCCACCTTCGGAAGGGGCGACTGGGGCCCCGCAATCTGTAGCCGCGGCCGAGACCGCGTCGGCCGGCTTCGTTCGGGGTTTCTATAGGAAGCCGAAGAAGACTTCAAGCGGTCCATGGGGGGCTCGACTGCGTGGCGCGAGGGTTGAAGCCCCGATGGAGGTGGAATCAGAAGATACGGATGACGAGCTGCCATCCGAGCCGTCTGGCGAGAAAAGAGGGGATGCTCCCGAGCCAGCTCCCAGTCGGTCTGAGAGCCAGGCGGAGGCAGAAGCTGGCGTTCGGGATAGGGGGGAGTCTCATCGCCCCGGAAAGGAGCCATCTGTTAGAAGAGAGCAGGTTCCCGACCCAGTGGGGTGGCCCAGTTCCTTCTGTCTGGACGAGTCGGGAATGGAGACATAGAACAGGATGGAGGATTTGATGCTTGGGGATCTTCCTCTCCGCGGCAACCACGATGAGGAGCCGAATCCAGCACACCGTTTCGTGGCCGCCGAAGGTTTGGACGTTCGATCGTCAGTGTTTGAGTCTCGATCCGACCAGAGAAGGGCCGTGAGACAATTCTGCCTTCCCCATGATCAGGACCTTCTGGGGGTGGTCCCTGACGTAGGCTTGCATGTGATCCTTCGTAGCTACCTGACTCGGGGATGCCTTATGGAGAAGGAGTTGTTCCGCCGACTGGCCCAAGGCCATCATGCTTATGAGGCACTCAGAAAGGAGAGCGTGGGGGAAGACCGGGCCGGGAGCGCCGAACTGGATCTGGTTGTGGTTGAGCTCTCAGCAAAACAGGCAGAGCTCGATAACTGGCGGAGGGAGGCAGAGGTGAAGGAACGTCTGCTCGCCGAGCTGAAGGCCTCTGATGAAAGGAAGTCGGCTGAGATCCAACGTCTCCAAAGAAGACTTCGTCAGCTCGATGAGAGGGTCGGACCTCATGGCTCGACTGCTGAGGCCTTGCGGGAGCGCGACTTGGCTTTGACACAGGCTGCCCTTGAGAAACAAGTTGCTGACAGGGTTAAGTATCACTTGGAGGAGGAGCAGGCGGCCAATGAGAGGCTCCGCGAGAGGTGCGCTGAGCTCGAGAAGGCTCTAAGCTTGGCAGAGAACGAGACGTCTTATCTCAAGTCATCCGTTTATGAGGCGGTCATTTTGGAAAGGGCCCAACCTACCATCGTTCAGGAGTTCCGTCAAGGCGTCATGGGAAAGACCGAGGTCGCCTTGGCATGCAAGGCCGGCTGTGACTTCGTCATGGCGCAACTGCCTGCAGGGCAGACCGGGTTACGGGGTCAACTACGGTACCCTCCCGTCATCGCCGATCTCGTAGATGTTCTCGCCGACATAGAGAAAGCCAGAGGCGGGTACGACGTTCGGACGGACGTGGGCGGAGAGGATCGTGAGGCGGCTCCAAGTCGATCGTCCGACAGCTCGACTGGCGAGGAGGCTCCCGACTCAGAAGAGGAGGAGAGGGGGAGCGACCCCGCCCTTTGAGCTTCGTCACTTCTGGCATTTTGAGCCGACAGGAGTGTTTGGCGGCTCATCATTTTTTTGTACATTGTATTATTTTTGGATATTCTTTTGTACATGTACCTTTTCTTCATTGAGTAAATAAAAGAACTGATTGTGATTATTCTTACTTCTTATACCGACTCGTTCCTTCTCTGGGTTTTGTTGTTGGCTCTTGTCTATTTTCCCATACTTAGAATTACTCTTGGTGGTGCGACCCTAAGTGAGGGCCGGGTTGGCTAGCCGCCGCTTGCGAACGGGTCGAGTTATTGGACTAGTTTGGCGCTTAGCGGCTGGGCAGCATGGTCGACCCATTTTTTCTTTTAAAAATTTAAAAAGGGGATGGCGTGGAGTGTGATTGAGACGTGTCATCGTGGGTGACGTCATCGTACTTGAACCATCAACGTCGCATCGTTTCCTACCCTTTGAGGTGCTACGGTTTACGAGAGGCGGCGGTTCGTCTTTTGAGGGGTGATTTTGATCCTTACTTTAATCTAGGCCGTTGATTTGCACAACAGCGGGACATTTCACCGCCCGCCACGTGGCTGTTACTTGCCTTATAAGTATCCTTTTAAGTGCTCCAGAACTTGGTTTACAGGACTTCTACAACATTCGTAATTCTGATCTTCTCCAAGCTCTCCTCCAAAGAAAATATTCCTCCAATGGCTGCTTCTTCCTCTGCCCCCATTGACAGGCTTAGTCTTTTGGCATCCTTTCACTCGAAGGTGTCGAGTGAGGACTTGGGGGCTCTGCCTGGGTGGTTTGACATCCCGGCGGCCTTTACCCTTTCAGCGCCGGAGGGGAATTCCGCCGTATTCGAGCACGGGGGTGACCTGGCCCCTCTCTATTTGGCCCACTTGGAGTATGGGCTGCGCCTGCCTCTTCCGAGCATGGTGAAGAGGATCTGCGAGCGATTGGGGGTCTCCCCAACACAACTTTCCCCCAACGCCATCGCCATAATGATGGCGTTTTTAGTGATTTGTCACAGAGTGGGGGTTGAGCCCACTCTCTAGCTATTCAGCCACCTAGTCGGCGTGAAGACCAGTAAGAAGGACGCCCACTTCTTTTTCATGAATTTGGGCGAGAAGTTGGTGCACTTTCCAGAGTCGAACAAACGCTGGAAAGAGAAGTTCGTGTGGGTCTTTGGTGCGGACCCCATCCTCTCCTGTCCATCGTGGCCGGAGATCAAGAAGGACACTTGGAAGCCACTCCCCCTCTCAGACACGGAGCGCCAGGATCTGGATAGGGTTCGATCCTATGCCAGCTTGAGGGAGATCAGCAACTTGTTCGATAATTCCTCGTTGCGGGTGGCCTGCTTGTCCCACATCCTGGCATCGGATGCCGACTGGGAAAGGGAGGCTAGCTTGGCGCAGGCTGCACCTCAGCTAGCAAAAGCCCCAGAAGCTTTAGGGTCAGCTGCAGGGACTTTACCCAAGCCGCCTCTCAAAAGGGCGAGGAAGGCCCTGACGGCCGAGGAGGCAGAGTTTGTGAAGAGGAATGCCGAGATGGTTGCCGTAGTGATGGCGACCAGGTCAGGAACTTCGGCGGGTCCTGAGAGGAGAAGGAAGAAGAAGAAGAAGACGGCCGCTCCAGAAGAGGTTGTTAGAACAGCGGCTGCTCTTGGAGAGGTGGCCGAGGTGGCGACCGACGCCCCGGCTTTGGCCGGGCTGTTGGCTAGGGAGGTGCCGGCTGAGGAGACGGCCCCAGCGCCAAGTTTGCCGGCGGGGATGCTCGCCGTGGAAGACATCCTCCTGAGTGGGGATGAGGCCGGCCAAGACCTTCCCCCTCTAGAGGTTCCGTCTCACGGTGAAGGTCTAACGGCTGCATCGGTCTCTGAGCCGACCGGTGGTCTAAGCGCCGAGCTGACCTCAATGGGGGAAACGTCCGCTGGTGCGGCACCTTCCTCTAGCTGGGGTGAGGGGCCTTCCTCTTCTCTCCCATTTCCCCACAGGATCGGTGACGCGGGTAGGGAGAGATGGGAGGCGATGCGTCTCCAACTCATCGGGGGGTTGGAGGAATGGTTTGCGGTCCGGGAAGACCCCGCCGAGGCTGACCGGTTCGTTCCCGCGGACCACCTCCGTGCGGACGACTCGATATTCCACTCTGGGCGAGCCCAGCTTGCTGCCCTCCACCAAATTGTGCTTCCCCGGGATATGAGCTTCCTCAGGGAGGTGCCAATAAGGGGGCTTCGACTGGCGATGCAGAGTTACCACCTGCGGGGGGCCCTCGCCGTTGAAGAGCTTGCGGGACGCCTTGACGAGATGATCAGGGCTCACGGCTTGCTAGAGGCGAAGCTAGTTCAGGAGAAGGGGACCAAGGAGGAGGCAGAGGAGAGGTTGAGGGCCCTCGAGGTGGAAAAGGCGGAGGTTGACGCTGGTAGGGCTCGGGAATTTGAGGCTCTACAGGCCACCTTCTCCACCCTCGAGGCTACTCAATCAAGTCAGGCGGCCGAGCTCAAGGTGCTTGCGGAGGAGGCTGCCGAGCTCCGGGCTGTCGAGAACGCTCACCGCGCCGAGATGTCAGCTCGGGAGGGCCGCATCAAGCTTTTGGAGGAGGAGCTTCAGGCCGAGAAGCAAGCCTGGTTATCTGCTGGGGCCGAGCTAGCGTCGACCCAGTAGTCCCTCCAGAATGCGAGAGCGGAGTTGGTCGGCATGGGGGGAGCACTCGAGGCGGCTCAATCGCAAGCCAAAGCCTTCGAAGCTCGGGTCGACTTCTTGACTTCTGAGGCCGGGAAGAAAGAGGTCATTGATGGCTACCGCCAGGGTCCCCTAGGGAAGGTGGAGTTGGAGATGGCTGTCAAGGCCGGGTTTGACTTCCTCGGGGCTCAACTTCCCCCCGCCTCTCTGGAGCCGTCCCTTGAGGTCCCCTATCCTTCTCGGGTGCGAGACTGTCTCAGCATCTTGCAAGATCTAGAGGCTCGAGGCGGAGGAATCCGGCTGGACTCCGACGAGGAGGATGAGGACGATGAGGATGATGACGACGAGAGCGAGGATGGAGATGACCCGCACTAGGCGATCTAGGACTCGCACTCGTAAATTTTGATTGTGTACATATATTTTGTTTTTCTGTTTTTTGTCGGCACTTGTAATGTACCTTTGATTGGGAATGTAAAAGATATCATTTTTCAATTATGCTGGTCGCAATGCCTTTACATCTTTTGTGGTGTGCTACGTTACTATATACAGTTGCCTTTGCAGCGTTAATGATATTCCAATTCTCGAAGGGAGAGGGGTAAACACCGTATCACACAAGCTTTATCTCACACCATAGATGATAACAGACGACCACACAAGTTTTATTTCACATAATAGGTGATAACAGACGACCACAAATCAAAAATATAACCAAGTTCATAGCGGGTTAACTTAGACAGCATCGGCTTTAGTTTTGATTGTTGTGCGGATGACGGGGCGCCACCCCTGAGTTGATTTCCACCAGCTGGGGTCCAGCCCCTCGTCAGCTTCCGATTGATGCCGGTCCTTGTCAGGGATGACATGTGGGTCGGTCGCCTAGGTCTCGTGAGGCGCCGTCTTTCGAGCCGGACTGGCGGACGGCTCCTCGGTATGGGACGACCTGGGGGTCAGTTGCCTAGGGCTTGTGTGGTGCCTAGGACTTCCCGAGTTTGACCAGCGGATGGTTCCTTGGTACATGACGACCCGGAGGCCAGTTGCCTAGGGCTTGTGTGGCGCCTAGGACTTCCCGAGTCCGACCAGCGGACGGTTCCTCGGTACATGACGACCCGGAGGCCAGTTGCCTAGGGCTTGTGTGGCGCCTAGGACTTTCTGAGTCCGACCAGTGGACGGTTCCTCGGTACATGACGACCCGGAGGCCGGTTGCCTAGGGCTTGTGTGGCACCTAGGACTTCTGAGTCGGCCTCGTGAGGCGACGACTCGGTCTTTAGCGACCCGTAGGTCGAGCGTTCAGGACTTATAATACGCCTGGGTCTTCTGAGTCGGCCTCGTGAGGCGACGACTCAGTCTTTAGCGACTCGTAGGTCAAACGTCCAGGACTTACAGTGCTCCTGGGTCTTCTGAGGCGGTATGGGACGACCCGCCCTGAAAGCTCGATAGTCCCCCTTGCCGAAGGAGGCGGCCGCTAGCCTCGTCTGGGCGAGAGGGGTCTCTTGACTCTACGGGAGAAGGATCTCAAGTCTCGGCGCGAGAAGGGTTCTTTGACTCGACGTGGCGAGAAGGGTTCCTTGACTCAACGCGAGAAGAGTTCCTTGACTCGACGTGAGAAGAGTTCCCTGACTCGTCCCATCCAAGGAAGCTTGTCCAGACCCGCCTCAACAAGGGGCCTACGTTAGCTTAGTCAGTGGCGTGGTGCGCCTTTTCCCGTCCTCAGGCGGGAATGTCCGTCCGCCATGGGAGACCACTCGCGATCTCTCGGATGCTACTGTCATGATAGGACAAAATGAGGAGAAAAGTTATGTGCTGATTTTATTCAATTGTAATAAAATGTACAATACAAAATTACTGAAAAAACTTCCTCAAATGTTCAATGTTCCACGGGTGTTGTAGCACCCTCCCGTCTGGGCTCCTGAGCCGATAGGTGCCGGCCGTATTTCCTCTAGGATAGTGTATAGGCCCTCCCAAGTGGGGGCGAGCTTGCTGTTGGTTTAGTAACGAGTGTTACCTCAGGAGTTGCAAGTATACAACCTCAATCAAGTTATAGTATAAAAAGTTATCGATCCCATGAGGAACGTGAAGTAGGAGCTATTGGTCAAATTCGGTTTTTTTTAGATTATGCGTGATAATTAGGAGTTTATTCGAAATTAAATGAAAACATGGTGAAAGTGGTAGTGAAGAGGTTAGAGAGAGTGATTGTGGATTATGTGCAAAATAAACAAAAGTGAGGAAGAAAATGTGTGTGGAGAGTTTAGAAAATGTGTGTGATAAAAAACGAGGAAGAAA
>JBAKGM010071337.1:0-13895 GCA_037177215.1 Asparagus racemosus
TGTAGCCGAGTACAACGCTCTTATAATTGGCCTCCAGATCACTCAAGACATGAGAGTCAAATATCTTGAAGCCCACGGCGATTCCAAATTGGTCATAAATTAGATCAAAGGGGAATACGAGGTCTGTCATAATAACCTCACACCCTATCACAAAGTAGCAGTGAAGCTCACACAATCCTTCGAAGGCTTCTACATCAGCTACGTAACTCATCTCGGGACTACCCATGCAGATGCTTTAGCATCTCTGGCAACCACACTAGCTTTACCACCTAAGAACATTAGGTGCATCACAGTGGTCAGCCACCAACTATGCTCACCGAAGCATATCCTTGAAACCAAAAGAGTGCAAGTCATGACTACTCACCTCGAAAGCAATGATTGGCGGTTCCCAATCATCGATTACGTTCTACATAGAATTCTACCAGAGGACCCAAAGTAGGCAGTCTCCATTCAAAGAAGAGCTCCACGCTTTTTCTATGACTTTGCCACAAAGACTCTGTACTGACGATCCTTCGACGGTGTTTTGCTCCGATGCTTATCATTGAACGAAGCACGAGAAACATTAAAGGAAGCTCATGACGGTAAATGTGGAGCTCATCAATTAGGTCCTAAACTTCAAGACCGAATCCGCCGTTTAGGCTACTACTGGCCGACAAATAGCAGACGCGATGGCATATGCCAAATGTTGTCACGCGTGTCAAATCCACACCAACTGCCTACATCAACCTCCAGAAGAACTGTATCCAACCACTGCCTCATAGCCATTTGAAGCCTGAGGCATGGACATCATTGGGCCAATCAGCCCACCATCTATCAAAGGCCATCAATTTATCTTGGCTATCACCAATTACTTCTCCAAATGGGCTGAAGCTATCCCCCTTAAAGAAATCAAGACATCCTAGGTGATCAAATTCCTGCAACACCACGTGATTTACCGGTTCATTTTTCCTAGACGAACCATTCACGACAAGGGCCCACAATTCATTAGCCGACCATTCTTTAAATTCTACAACAAGTTCAAAATCCAAGATGTGGCTTCTATGCTATATAACCCTGCTGCTAATGGTCTAGCTGAAGCCTTCAATAAAACCATTATTAAACTCTTAAAGAAGTTCGTCGTCTCCAATAAACGGGATTGGGATAAGAAACTTGGAGAGTCTTTATGGGCTTATCGAATAATAGTCCGCACTCCCACTGGCTCAACACCATTTTCCTTGGTCTACAAATGCGAAACCGTGATCCCTCTTGAAATTCAGGTCCCATCATTAAGAATCACCATTGCCGAGAAGATGACGACTGAAGACCATTATCAAAAGCGTCTCCAAGAACTAGAGGCACTAGATGAACTGAGACTTCAAGCCTAGCAAAGAATCAAGATCTATCAGTCACGGATTTCGAAAGCCTTCAACAGGAGAGTCAAAGAACGATCCTTCAAAGAAGGCGACCTGGTCCCAGCCATTCGTCGACCCATGGTCATGATGCACAAGACTAAAGGTAAATTCTAACTCAAATGGGAAGGTCCATTTGTAGTAGAGGTAGTCTACTCAAATGGAGCATATCGCCTAATTGACCAAAATGGCGATGGGCTCATGGCGCCTATCAACGGGAAATTTCTTAAGAAATACTATCCTTGACCCTAGCCAATCCTATATCCCCACAGAATTCCTGGTCATGTCTAAGCTTCCACCTCTGAACTAGAACTATTGATCTTCTTGATCCAAAACCTAATCAAAATCCTCAGAAGAGTCATCAAGTTAACACCACACCTCTGCTTGACTCTGGACATACCATCACTATCATGTTAACAATACACCTCTGTACAGTGTCAATTTCAAATACACCCTTCTACTGTCATGTTAACAATACACCTCTGAACAGTTCCAATTTGATCAAATCGTCATGTTAACACTACACCTCTGAACAATTTCTCACTTCAAATGATCTGACTGGTTAACATTACACCTCTGTCAGACCATTCTTTTAGCACATTAACAATATACCTCTGTCAAAAATCACTACTACTATTATGTTAACACTACACCTCTGAACAGTACTAATTCTACAAACCTGATATATTAACATTACACCTCTATCAGTTTAATTCTGACGACTGGTTAACATTACACCTCTGTCGACTTATCTTATTGAATTTGACCGGTTAACATTACACCTCTGTCAATTCACTCTTATCAAAAATCGATTAGTTACATTACACTTCTATCGATTTCCTACCGTTAAGTTAGCACTACACTTCTAAACGGTAGTCATCTTTTGGACTCCTTTGAACCGACCGGTTAACATTACACCTCTGTCGGTCATTTCATTTGACACGTTAACACTACACCTCTGTCAAATATTCTTTGAGTCTCATGTTAACACCACACCTCTGAACAGTCCTAATCCTAAACTGCCATGTTAACAGTACACCTCTGAGCAGTGTCAATTTGGTCAAAACTTGATTTGTTAACATTACACCTCTATCAAATTGATCCTCAAATATTCCTAACAACAACGTAATTGCGATACATTAACATTACACCTCTATCGTACATACATTAAAATAAGGGGAAAAGAAAGTCCTTTTATTCAAGAAAGAGCTGAAAAGCATTGACAAGAAGTCCTTACAATGAATAAAGCATTTATCCGTGCAATACAATTATCAATGCAGCATCCCTGACTTCTTGAGTGCCTTTTCAAGCCCTCTCCCTCAAAGTCTCAAGATCAATGGGAGAAGCTTTAGTTCCGATTTCAGCCAGCTTCTTCGTCTCGGCTTGAAGTTTCGCAACCTGAGAGTTTCATTTCTTCGTCAGCCTAGCCAAATTAGATTCAAGCTCTTCCTCTTGAGCTCTGGCTTCTGCCAAACGTGCTTTAGCCGCAACAATTGATGCTTGGGCGGCAGTAATGACAGTATCCTTCTCCTAGATAGCATCCTGCAACTCCACATGATAACACTCATTTGAAGTGATATTGTCATTCAAATCTTAGATCCTCATGTTGACATGTGCCATCTCTTTGCGGGCAGCTTCACAAGCTTGACTCTTGATAGCAAATAAGCGACGAAATTCAATTTTAGCAATGCCCTCGAGACCAACTATTTGTAAACTCTGCAATTCATTCAGATGTAGAGTTTAGCTTTATCGAGTGCCATCTTAAAAGGCTCAGCACGGGCTGAACCAGCAGTCGATGACAGCACATCAAGTTGATCCCTCAATAGCTTCAAAGTACGAGCAGACAAACCACGCCCTAGACGAAGAGCATTCGCAATACTCAGATTGATTAGCTTTGTCAGACCGTTTGTTAATATCTTGACTTCCGTCTCGATCAAATCAATAGGGTCTGAAAATTAAGGAACAACTACAACACTCGAAGAGCTGGCCCCTGCAACTGAACTCTTAGTACCCGGATGAAAAGGTGGTAAAGTATGCACTCGCTTGTGACCTGCCATCAGAAATGGTGCAAGTGTGACTAACAGATTTGATGTGGCAGAAGGGATAATCGACGTCACCTCGATGGATGAAGTGATAGTTGCCGCGGTAATCACCCTTGAGGCCACAACTTCAAGTCTTATAGATGAAGACTCAAACTCGACACTTGTGCTCACAACTGTTTGCTCATGCCACGAACTTGGTAGCACCTCTAGAATACCTCCTGCGGGCATGGAGGAGACCGAAGGATCATCTTCTCCATCAGAAAATTTAGAGATCCTCAGCTGACATCTCGCTATCGAAATAGGTCTAAGCAAGAGATCCTTACAACTACAAGCTCTGAAGTGCTAAGATCCCTTCTAATAATGATCGCCAACACATGATACTCGCCAACAGAAGATAGTGAGTGAGTGGGCTCACCAAAGTCTCTGGGATCAAACTCATCATCTGCTTGATCAATGGCGAAGATGTCAATCATCAAAACGGGATAATTCCATGGAATTGACCAAAGGTACCTGCCATATGCAAAAGATCACCAATGTCACTGACTCCTCCCACATCCTCAGGCTCAGTCAAGTAGGTCTCTTTATCTACGTATGAGAAGAAAACGCATCAGTCGAGTGACATTTCGAATGGACAAATAAGGGATTACTGAAGAACCAATACCAGTCCCCTACAATAGGTTCATAGGAGATTCTTCCACAACATTGGAAGAGCTATCAAGTGTAGGCTCAGGCTCTGAGGTAGGTTCTTGTGTTGGAACCGCCAAAGACTCTTCTGCAGCTCTAGAAGTGCCACCTGATGTAGGAGCAACCATGCATCGCCTCTTCAAAAATAATGGGGGACAAGAGTCATCTAAGGGTCTTTAACCTTTACCCTGCCCCTCGACAGGTGCATCCTAACGAATTGCAAACTCAGTCGGTTCTTGAATCTGGACAGCCTTTGAGATTCAATAGATTCTTGAGCATCAGTATCAGCTGGCCGAGAAAGATAGGGTTGATCGTCGAACTCATTTGGATCATTATTCGGTAAATCTTTAGCTAGAAATTCACTCATCCTTGTAATTCTGCTCCTCAAACCTTTTCTAGAAGACTCCTTATATCTCTTGGAGATCCAAGCTAAGCCAGTCAGGTTCACTTGAAAATCAGGATGCCGCTTGAATGCCTTGCTATACCACTTGTAAAATCCTAACATCATATAACAGTTAGGAGTATACTGTGGGAGTGCAAACTTCACCCTAGTGGCACCGGCAACAAAATGATACCAAGCCCTGGCTCCATCAACTATGTTTCCAGCACGCAATAATCCAACGTACAATTGGCCGTCGCTGAAATGGCGAGCAAAGCGACACGGCAAGTAGGGCTTGATGTAACATTCTGACCCATTAAACCTGGCAACAAGATGGCCAGGCCGAATATTCACTAGCTAGTGGAAACACCCGCTAGACAAGCAAGTGAAGGCTTTGCTGCTAAAGTCATCCTCGAATTCATCCTCGGGGTTGACGCTGGTTATTAAAGGAAAATAATAATAAAGTCGGTAGTTCTCTCTAGCCAAGAGATCCCTACGAATGCCACCCAAGTATTTAATCAGCCACTTGGAACATTCGAACCTCTGAAGCAAGGTAATTTCCTCCCCACCAGATGTAGCACCCAACATCAATGATGGGAAATGCTGGGATACAATATTATCAAATAGGTATATGGCAATTCCACCCTAGGGTTAGGTACTTGCTTCCTTGGGCATTTATCCTCCCGCTTCAAGTACTCTATGGCTAACACTTAGAGACCGTGATGTATACAACTTACTATCGCCGGTAGGAGAGCCAGATTGTATCCAAAAGCCAGCATCACTGCAGGATATAATACCGTGATCAATATATGATCTTTTGGTCGAGAAGGCACTACACAACCCTTCAACCATATTGAGAAGAATCCTGCAAGTAGTGCCAGCTTGGATATTGGTTTCTTCACTTGGTGATGAAAACTCTCAAACTTATCGCTAGCACAGAATCTGCATATATCAGAATCTGCTGTCTGCGGAATAGACTTCTCTTTGAAGATACGCTTCTCGATTTCAGCATCGAAAGCTGTAGAAATTGCTTCTACTGTCCCCTTCTTACTCACATGGGGAAACAAATATTTGGCCCAGGGGACACGAGCGACAGTATGATCATGACTGTTGCCATGAACATGACTCACACTCCCTTGAGATCTTTGATGGATAAAGAAATGGCAGGTCAGTTCTCAGAACACCTCTGCAATTTGCGCAATATGAGAGAAGACACTTAGCTCCTGATTGGTCGGGAAGAATTCCTCATAAGGACGATCTCCTATTAGCAAGCGAGATACTTCAAACATCTCATGAAGGGCGATGCCAATCTCCCCCACCAGAGCGAACAAAGTTCTATCAGAATTATATAATTCTAGGATGTCCTATAATGTTGGTGAGAAAATTTTAACGCCGTACTTGGAGGCCCTGACTGCAGCATAGAGCCCCAATTCTCGTAACCTGTCCCCAAAAGTGATGAGACCAAATTGAACGAGGCGAGACCACCAATGTGTTCCCGTTAACCTGATCCATCCTGGGAACCTAGTGTCTGCTTCAGGGTATTGAGCCCCACTCTTAGCAAGTTCATACCCAAAGGTGCTCAGGGTGACTACTACTTTATTCACCAGAGCGTCCTCTTAAAAAATGCCAGGACATAACCCCACAATGTTAACCCCATAAACTCCTTCTTGGTGAAAGCTACCTCCGTACTTCAGAATGCCCCTTTGGACGCTATCTTCCCAGTGAGTAAGATTGAAGCGCATCGGACGTGGCACAGCTAAATGCCACACCTATATGAAGGAAACCTGTCGCTCTATCTCTGGTAAAGCACATCAATGGCCTTCCAAAGTGAAATACTAATACTCTGACCCCCAACGAAAAAAGAGTTACCACTCAGAACACTATCTTCAAAGAGGAAAGGCGATTTCACAGACACTGCTTCATTAGGAACGAAAAGCTTGGCGTCAGTAATTATCTTCTGAAGAATCCTATAGGTACCCGTACAAATAATCCTCTCTCTTTCAGAGCTGCTTCCTTCAGCGAATAATGGGATTTCCCATGGAAGACATGCGTCACTTCAGGATCATGAGACCCATCATGACCAAAGTGATTACATATATCCAGCGGATCTCTAAAGTAGGCAACTGCACAGAAGCAATCAAATGGTTTAGTCAACAAAGATCAAGTCAAACCAACCCAAGAGCTGAGGTTAACCTCGCTCATATACAGCAACTAAGTGTTGATAGAGCTGAGGAAAGTGAACTTCGCTTTCACCCAACATTGATGAGTGAACCTCGCCTAAAAAAGGATGGTACCAAATGGTTAGCGTCATCCTAGCGAGGATCGCACAAACAACGTAACGAACTTTGCTGAAATGAAGATCGCTCCGCTCAAACAACAAAGTTTGCCAAGAAGCGCCATCAATGGCCGCTGACAGAGCCTCATCGCCAGCAAGGAAGACTCGTCAAAAAAGACAACAAATAGTCTAGAAAGTCTCACTTTTGATGGCATATTGACTTTTAGATGCCATGAGTCATTGATTAAAGCCCAATGGGCTAAGGCAGATCTAAAGACCGCCATTAATGTGTACGCGTACCCATCGCTAGCTCCAGCCACGCCAATGCATCACCCTCAGCACATGATCGTCGAACTCCTCGAGTAGAGCTTCTTCCTCTAGAAATAGCATGTTCTTAAGGAAAGCTAGGGTTTGGAAATTGAAAAGTGAAGAAGAGGGAGATGAATAGTCCTATTTGTAGGCTAAGACCCCTGAATCTCACTGAAAATTCTTCGCTGTGAACCTTGCCAAAGATCGCGACACCAGATCCGCCAAATATCCAGCCAACAGACTTTGATAAAGATCTTGCCTCTAGATCCACAAAGTATCTCGCTAACAACCTTCGCTGAATATCTCACTGTCAGATTCGCCGAAGATTCTGCCTTCAACTTCGCTCGAGATTCTAGTCTTGAACATTGCAAGGAGTTTCGCCCTGAATGAGCTTCACCAAATATTCCAAGTTTGAGTTATAAGATTTTTGGCTGAACCTCACACGATCAATTTGATGAGATCTGCCAAAACTCAACTGTGTGAACTTTGCCTAAGGTGACTGTTCCTCAAAAAGTTGAACTTCGCAGAGCATCGAGGCGAACCTCGCCAAAACGTTATAGTGAAAATTTTGCTAAGCCTTCAGAATGAACGAACCTTAACTCAATTCATCAATGTCATCAATATGGTGAACTTCGCCAAAATGACTTGGCAAAATTCACTAAGTCTCAACTCAATAGATACATCATTTGGCGGGCCTCAAATTAACTCCAACTAACACAAGGAAGCCTAACCTTCACTTGCGAATACTCTGATTCCATGCAAAGTTAAAGCTACGCAAAATCCAGACTCGCTTCAACAAACACAGATCAATTACACAAGAAGATGGGCAATTTCAACATGAAGAAAAGTTCATTTTTATTGATCGAAGACTCAACTACAAGGTGACATTCAGACTATCCAATTACAGAGATGATGAATATTTGTTGCTATTTGCTATTGCCCTATATTCCTAAGATATGTGTAGTGTGACAGCTGAGGAGCATACACGAGTTGCACCAAGCTACAACTCATGTTTCCTCAGTCACACAAAGTTGAGAGATAGGAAGTGCTCCCGTTGCTCCAAACTTTGACATATCAGCCGCAAGAGGTTCCCTGCTTGTATGAGATTGAACTATTCTTCAAGAAGAAGCACTTCCTATCATCAAAATTCGACGATAGGCCTGAGCCAACCACACAATGTCTAATTACGATCTAGATTCACTTTTGTGACACCTAGTTACTATCAGAGTCCTCGGACGTAGGGACCCAAGGGTCTTTCTTCAAGCCCCAATTTAGTTGTTGAACGGTCTTACGAAGAGCACGGCATTCAATGCTCAACACGTCCCTATCGCGATCAAGCTCACACTAAGCAACCGATTGGTTCTCGACGATCTGTTCGGGGATAGCCTTCTCAGCTGATAACAACTCCGCCAGGCGTCAGAGTATGCGGAGTTCATCCGCTTGATTGCCCTTCACTTGGGCTAACTCCTGTAGGCATCAAAAATTGCCAATGAGCCCCAAGTACGATTTAATCATGAGAATATTGAAGAACGACATCATCAAAATCTAAGGAAATTAACCACATGGGTAAAACTAGCATATGTACGTTCAAGACACTTATTTTGTCTCGGCCATGACCGAGACACTTGTGTCTCGGCCATGTCCGAGACACATGTTGTGTCTCAACCATCGTTGAGACAACAAAAACATCTGAAATATTTTTTAGGAGTTTTATTATTATTTATGGGGCCCATTTGACCTTTTCAACACGTGGGGATGTTCATCTACATTAATAGGCGGTTACATCATTGAAAAACGCCAACTAAGCACATAAATGGGGCATTAAACAAGCCTTAAAAAGAGGAGGAGCAATTACAACAAGAGGGGAACCCAATCTCTTTGGCTGAGACAGTTTTGGGCCGAGACATAAAAAAATAGTCTCGCCCACTACGTAATTCTGGCAAGTCACAACTTGTGTTCTTTACAGCAGTGACACCTCCTAAAGACTATAAATAGCTTCCTACACCCATAAATATGGGATCTTGATCTTGATCTGGAGAGCTGAACATTTTTTAGAAAGAGAGATCTAAAAGGAGCAGAGGAAGAGTTTAACAATATTTCGCATGGAGATTCCTTGAGTTTAAGCTTCGCCTAAAATCTTGGGAAGAGTAGATATCTTTCTTGGCTAAGATATTTGCTTAAGTCATTGTTTCCTTTGCGAAACATAAAATCAATCTCCGTCAATTCGACGATTGCTACTCGATGGTCCACGGACAACACGTTCCCGGCACAGGTAAAGAACCCACGCAAGCAGGAGCTCGCTACATAGTGCCTTCTATTTGTGTTTTGTAAGAGAGTGAGATCATACTTTCTTTGTATTAGAGAGAGTAGCATGTGGACTCTTTCAATTGTTTTTATTTTGAAATGTTTCAGAATGGAAAATACAATGAAACCTCTTCTTCTCGGCAGAAACACGATGGCGACCACAGTGGGAGCCAATAGTCTCAACGTTGAGGCTATCGTGTCGTAGCTACGCATCGATCGAGCCGAACTCATGGTCGATGGACTAGATTATGTTTTCGATCAAGCGAAGTTTGAAGAGCACCTCTCCTCCTCTTCATCAAAATCCTCCTCTTCTCACAAGCATCGGAGGGTTTCATCTCCAAGGAGGGAGGTCCAACCTGTTGAAGAGAGTGATGAACCTCACCCAATTGTGACTGAGGTTTCCCCTCGTGACAACACCCTGGCAAATTGCAAAGCCAGGAGCTCTACTCATGGTGGCTCCATTCTGATGAAAGAGTCATCTTACAAGGTCTCTACAGCTCTGACGAAGAGGGCTCGTCAAAGGCAACGTCAGAAGCTGGCCCACCAATTTGCGAAGGCCATGGAATCGACAGACGAAGTTCATTATTATACGAACTCACATAATCAGAGGCATCAAGAAATCACAGCATCCCAATCCTAAACTTTTAGCATTCCCATCAAGGAGGAATGAATTCCTGTCAAGAAGACCCATTTGACGAGGAAGGAGAGCGCCCAAAAGCGTTGTGCACATGCTGCTCGTGCACGTGCTGTTATACGCAAGGCGCAAGAGTTGAAATCAACCAACGGATCAAGCCACAAAGTTTAGATTACAAAATCTGCACAAAATACAGGACAAAATCTGGCCCAAGGCTCTTCCTTTGGCCGAGACACTTCCAACTGTCTCGACCAAAGAGCCTTTGGATGGGACAGTCCAAAATATCTCAACCAAAGAAGTTTCAGTCGAGACACTTCTAATTGTCTCGGCCATGAGGGTTCTTCTCTGCTTCGTCCATCTGCCTCTCCTGCTATTGTATCAACGACAAAGCTTGAGAATCCATCTAAACTCACAACTTTCATGCTTAATCACCTCAGTCCACAGCCTGAAAACTAAGGCAAAGCACCAGTGAAAGGATGTTTAAGTCACGTAGTCCATACACGATAGCAGACTGGGGGTCGTGTCCAGACTCAAACAGGTGTTCAAAAGTGTCTCGAGCAAGCTGGGACATCTCAAGCCTCAAGAATTCCTATCGCATCTCGTTTGAGCATCCCTCAGGAGTTCTGCGAGTCTGCTGAAGGGAAGAATTTTAAGCGTGTAATTCGCAAGGTCACAAGATATGACCATACAGTTGTGGTTCATGCAAAGGCGACTTCAGTTGACAAGGCCGAATGATCAAAAGTGCCTCCTAGGGAATGAGCTAGGTCGAATGGTCAACACCCCCAAAAGAAGACGTGTTTTCCAATTAAAGACAATGTTACACTTGGGGGTGGAAGTGCAATCCATGACGACCCACAGCAGCAAACAATATGGCACCCTAGTCGACTGCATTATCAAGCTGGGGGTGGCAACACACGAAAAAGGCTAATTGATGAAATAGATTGTTTTTGCTCGTGTGCACAACTGATCAAGACATTACTATCAGGATGTGATTGCTCCAAGTCGGAAGCTCATCCGCAAAGAGCTTTGGTGTTCGAAAGGCTTTCCTTGCCAACAACGGAAGAGTCGAAACCAAAGCCAAGACGCCTACTGAAGATTAAGTGATTCAGATAAATATGGGAGACGAAGCAAATCTAAAACCTATATTTATCAGCGGTAGTCTTTCACTAGAAGAGAAAGATGAATTAATTTCTCTCGTTAAAGAATATATTGACGTCTTCGCGTGGAATTACGAAGATGTGCCAGGGCTTGATCCAAAAGTGGCAGTGCATCGCCTCAATATTAAGCTAGATGCCAAACCTGTGAAGCAACAACAACGATGGTTTCGCCCACAAATTATGGAAGCAATTGTAGCTGAAGTAAAGAAACTCATAGAATCGGGATTTATCAGAGAAGAATAACATCTAGATTGGGTGGCAAATATTGTCCATGTTCTAAAAAAGAATGGGACAATTAGAATCTGCATTGACTTCAGGGATCTGAACATCGCATGCCCGAAAGATGACTTTCCAGTACCCATTACGGATGTCATTATAGACAATACTTGTGTGTTTGAAAGAATGTCATTTATGGATGGATTCTCTGGGTACAATCAAATCAAGATGCGTCCCATTGACGAGAAACACACCTCGTTTAGGATGCCTCTTGGCATCTTTTGCTACACTGTCATTCCCTTCAGTTTGAAGAATGTGGGTGCTACATATCAATGAGCGATGATGAACATCTTCCAAGAGCATCTTCAAAAAATAGTTAAGTGTTATGTCGATGACTTAGTGGTGAAAAGCTGCAATAGAAGTGATCACATCAAAGATCTCAGGACGGTACTTGATCTCATGCGAAGTCATCAATTGAAGATGAATCCTACTAAGTCTTTCCTGGGAATGGCCAGCAATAAATTTCTTAGTTTTGTTGTCACATCAAAGGAAATCCATATCGACCCTGACAAAGTGAAGGCAATCAACGAATTACAGCCCCCGAGAAATCTTAAAGAACTTAGGGGGTTATAAGGAAGATTGGCTTATGTTAGACGCTTTATTGTGAATCTTGCGGGAAAATGTCAACCATTCTCTTAGCTCACCAAAAAAGGTGTTTCGTTCATACGGGATGACACTTATCAAAAGGCCTTTGAAGATATCAAAACGTACTTATCAAATCCTTCTATTCTCACTGCACCAGAATAAGGGAAACCGTTCTTGATTTATGTCAGAGCGACGAACCGTTCATTAAGTGCCTTATTAGCACAAGATGATGATAACGGTCACGAGCAGCCAATCTATTATCTGAGTAGGACAATGATGGGTACTGAATCTCGATATCCCGATACTGAGAAAGAATACTTAGCTTTTGGTATTTGCAGTTCAAAAAATGTGTCACTACCTGGTTGGACAAACAGTACATGTCATCTCGGACGTTAATCCAATCTGAGTTTTCATGATGCAACTGGCCTCCTTGAATTGTCGATTAGCGAGATGGGCATTGCTTCTCTCGCAATATGACATCCACTTCAAACAACACAAGTGGGTGAAAGGACAAGCAATTTGTGACCTTTTAGCAGTCTAACCTAGCAAGAATAAAGCTAAAATTTATGAAGACTTACCCGATGAAACCTACGAGGTCAACCATACTTCTCACCAGCGTGTATGGCAACTATATTTTGATGGCGCCTCCTAAGCAACTCATGTACCAAGTTCTCCTGAACAATCAAAGATCTCTTCAAGAGTCGGAGTTGTTCTGGTATCAATCAAAAATCACGTGATACCCTGAGCTTATTCATTGATGGAACCATGCTCCAACAATATGGCTGAGGACAATGCACTATTAATTGGACTCAGTTTTGCTAAAGAGTTAGGAGTGGAATACTTAGAGGCTTCCGGTGACTCTCAACTGATTGTTAATCAGATCAGAGGAGAGTACAAAGTCAGAAATCCAAATTTAGTCCCATATTATGAAGCGGCAATAGAGATGGCGGAATCGTTTGAAAGTTTCTTCATCGAATATATACCACGTCTCCAAAATGCCTATGTAGATGCATTAGCGGCATTAACTGTTTCGTTGGCGCAACCCCCAGAAACAAAACAATTGATTACTGTGAGGACGCATCAACTTTTCATATCGGAATGCACTTTGGACATCAAAGAAGCGCATGCCACTTTAACCAAGCTCGAACCTCGAGATTGGCGATTTCCCATTATAGATTATGTCTTATATGGTATTTTACCAGTAGATGTAAGAAAAAGGGAATCAGTCCGGAGAAGTGCTCCAAAATTTTATTATGATGCCGCAGTTCAAACACTCTATCATCGCACATATGATGGTTTACTACTCCGATGCCTTTCAACCGAGGAAACAGAAGAAGCCCTCAAAGAAGTGCATGATAGGACTTGTGGTGCACATCAACCAGGTCCTAAGCTAGGAGATCAATTAAGGAGATTAGACTATTATTGGCCGACGATGATCAAAGATGCAATTGTATATGCAAGACGGTGTCATGCATGTCAAATACATGCTAACTACATACATCAGCCGCAAGAAGACTTACATCCATCAGCCACTTCCTGGCCATTCAAAACATGGGAAATGAATGTGGTAGGACCTATCTTCTCCCATCAGCAAAGGGTGACCACTTTATTTTAGCAGTCATGGATTACTTTTCCAAATGGGCTGAAGTAATTCCTCTCAAAGAAGTCAAGACGAGTGATGTCATCAAATTCATCAAACGCCATATCATTTATCGATACGGTATCCCAAGACGAATTGTGCACGACAACGGCCCCTAATTTATCAGCAACGCCTTTGTCAAAATTTGCAGCAAGTTCAGAATCCAAGATGTTTCATCTACAGCTTATAATCCTACTGCGAATGGTTTAGCTGAAGCTTTCAA
>JBAKGM010071346.1:0-13895 GCA_037177215.1 Asparagus racemosus
GTGAAATAGCCTGGACCCTCTCGGTTGTTTCAGCTCTAACTCTCTCGTCTATTCTCCGAATGAGTTGATCCAAGATGCATTGGAAAGCTAGAAAGGATATCTACAACCTCTCATAGCCAAGACACCCATGCTAGAAATGAGATACTCGTGGTGCTAAGTCTTTTATGGGTATCAATCAGCTCATGGTTGAGTCATTTCTTCGTTATTTTGTCATTCCCATTGACTCGTATGCTTCGCCGATGTGTCGTTGGATAGCTTGCCAATCATTAACTCGTCATCATAAGTTCTATTCAGGAATTTATAAGCAATTTTCGATACCTACAGCTATATCCTATAAAGAGGAGTGTTTACCTCCTTCTTCTTCACTTTTCATTTCAAAATCCTTCGACTCTTCAAACCCTAGTTCTTCTTGGAAAGCCCCAAAGCTCTTCATCAATGGCCCCTCATCGCGCTATTTCCAGGGGAAGGAGCTCTGCTCGAGGAGTCCTTCTGCCATGAGTTGACAAGGCACTGACACAACTAGAGATGGCGATGGGTAAGTGGACCCATCAATGGTGATCTTTAGATTAGCCTCAACCACAGCCTATTGGGCTTAAAACAATGCCTTACGACATCTAAAATTTAATCCGCCATTAAAAGGCGAGATCTTTATGACCACTTGTGGTCTCTCTGACGACCCTTTGTTGCTGGTGATGAGGTTCTGTCAGCAGCCATTGATGGCACTCATTGTGGCTAGCTTCCTTCATTGGGCAGAGTTCATTTGCTTTGTTTTAGGCGATCTTCGCTAGATTGACGTTTGCCATTTTGGATGACCTTTACTCAAGCGAGGTTTGCTTGTTTAAGTTGGATGAATTTTGCCAACTTTAAACAAATGAGTGAAGTTGCTGTTGTCCCGAGCACCTTTGGGAATGAGCTTGTCAAAAACGATACTCAATATCCTGATGCGAATGAAAGGTTTTCTGGCTAGATTAAGTCGACGGATACTCAGTGGTGGGCCTGTCTGGTGGATTTCACCCTCGTCACCTTCGAAGGGAGACTCCGAGAGATGGGGCTCTATGCTTTGGTTAGAGCCTCCAAGTATGGTGCTGAAATTTCTACACCGATCCTATACGCCATTCTAGAACTGTATGATAGCGACAGCAACACCTTCTTCACTTCGGTAGGGGAGATCATGATTGCTCTTCATGAGATATTTGAGGTATCTCGTTTACAGATGGGCAATCATTCATATGAGGAGTGTTTTCCTACTAACAAGGAGTTGAGCACATTCTCTCATACTGCCTATGTTGCAGAGGTGTTTGGGGAACTGGTCTGCCACTTCCTCATTTGCCAGAGGGCTATGGAGAGTACTAGTCATGACCTTACCATGCCTCATGTTCCTTGGGCGGAGTATTTATTCCCCAATGTTAGCAACAACAAAAAGAGACATGTGGAACCAATCTCTCCAGCTACAGATGCTGAAGTTAGGACCCACATCTTTAAAGATGGATTCGTATTGCACACCACTAACTCTGACGTGTGTGGGTTTCATGTCAGTGACCAATTCGAGAGCTTCCATCATCTGGCAAAGGAGCCAATATCTGAGTTGGCATTGCTAGCAGGGTTCTTCTCCATTTGACTGAAGGGTTGTGTCATACCTTCTCGACTAAAGGATCGCATCTCGATCAAGATGTTGTACCCTGTCGTGTTCTTGGTCTCTGGGTACAACCTAGCTCTTCTATCGACAATGGTGAGCTGCATACATCATGGCCTACGGGAATTGGCCATTGAATATTTGAAGCAGGGAGACAGTTATTCAAGGAATCAAGTGTCTAACCCTAGGGTGGAGTTACCGTATACCTATTTGGTAATATGGTTTACTCAGCACTGCTCATCGCTGATGTCGGCTACCATGCCTAGTGGAGGGGATGTTGCCTTGCTTCAAAGGTTCAAACATTCAAAGTGGCTAGTCACGTACCTTGCCGAGGTCTATAGAGTTCTTCAGAATAGGGACTATTATCATCTTTACTATTGCTTCCCCTCGATTGACAATGTAAATTCTAGGACAAGTTTGAAGATGGCAGGACTAGCGAGGACTTCACTTGCTTGCCTAGTGGGTGTTTCAACTGGTTGGTGAACATTTGACCAGGTCACCTCGTTGCTAGGTTGAACGGGATGGAGTGCTACATCGAGCCCTACTTGCCATGCAGATTTGCTCACCAATTTGGCTATGATCAGCTATATGTCGGGAATATGAACCTAGGGTTATTGTGTACAAACATATTGGTTGATGGGGCTCGTGCATGGTACCACTTTCTTGTGGGGGTTATAGGAGTCAGGTTCTCGCTTCCCCAGCATACGCCCAACTGTTACATGACGATACAGTTTTGCAAGTAATATAGCAAGGTGATTATCCCTCCTTGTGAATTCTATGTGAATAAGACTAGCTTGTTTTGGATTACAAAGCAGTATAAGGCATGTTCCAGGAGGGGTCCGATGAGTAGAGCTCCTGGTCTCCGAGAATTTCTAATAGAAGATGTGCCAAATGATGATCAAGAAGTGCCAAGTAAACCTCCTGTCCCTCAAGGGTAGGTAGGTATCCACATCTGAGAACTGGCTGAGCCTGTGGTCCATCAAGGGGTACCTAGTTGAGGACGGGGAAAAGGGAAGAGGCCTTTGCATGTTCCTCCTCCTCCCATGCCTTTGAAAAAGCAACTTTGGGTGTCTCCTGAGTTGGACCTATGCCTGGAGGCTCTTTAAGGGTCAGAGAAGAGTATATTATGGTCTCAGTGCAAGAAGCTGGAGCTAATTCTTCAGGTGATTTCTGTTCATATATTAGCACCGCTTGATTTTAAGTGTGTCTTGGCTGATGCGTTTAATCTTATGTGCAAGTAAAGAGCCTATTCCCTTGGACAACGATGAGGAACAGATGGATTATGGACATGATGACACCGATACCTATTTGACTAAACCTAAAGATGTAGGCAGTATTGGAGACGTTTGTGGTTTTTTGTACATGCCAGGTACTTTCAGTCAATCTCTTGTGATTGTCCCACTTTGGTGATTGACGTTCTATTTATTTAACAAATGACAAACCCGCAATGGGTGAATTAGTCCATTCGTTATTTTCTATAGGTGGTCACTTCAAACCAGTAGCTGATTTTGAAGGAGCTTCTGGCGTCTTGGAATCTGTGCCTACCATAGATGTGATAGAAGTTCCTGCGCTAGCACCCGTTTCGTCAGTATGGCAATGACTCATGGTTTCTAGATCTTCTGATGAAGACAACAATGCTTCAGCTTCTCCAATACCCGCAGGGGTGATAGGGTAGTGTCACCAAGTCCTGGGCCCATGTCTAATGAGAGTCCCAATACGGATGTGGCTGATGAACCTGCATTTTCATCCATGGGTGTTGAGGTTACACCCGTAGATGTGCTAATGACCACGGCGATTGTTGTGGTGACTACAATGCCATCTATTGTGGTGATTTCTGCAGTAACTCCCATTGCGTCAGACATCTGGGTTACACTCGCACCATTTTTTATGTTGGGCAATGAGCGGATACAAGCTTCACTGACTTTCTTTCCAGCTACCACAGATGCGATGGTGGTCTCCACAAGAGCAAGCTCCTTAAGTGCTGTGGAAATTCCTCAATCTCTCGATCCTAAAGATTTAATCGAGGTGGAGATTAAGATATTGATGGAGAACATGGTGAGGCTACTCAATCAGAGTATTGCTATTGCCTTGAATCTGCAGAGGGGCTTGTTCATTCACACTCTTAAATTATTAAGAGATCAACTTAATCTTCTGTCGTCGGCTGCTGGTTCGACTCGTATTGAGCCCTTTAAGACGGAGATTGATAAGACCGATCTCTATCTTCAAGAGTTGTAGAGGCTTCGTACAGCTGATCTTGACGGTATCACTGAGCTTGAATTCAGCTGCTTGTCAGACATTCACATCAAAGCCTGCGAGTTTGCTCATATAGAAATGAAATGATCAACGTGAAAGTGCAGAATCTGAATGATAGCAATATTTCTGCTGAATGCCATGTAGAGCTTCAAGGTGCTATCCAAGAAAAGGATGCAACGGTTGATGAGGCTAAAGCAGCCATTGCTGTAGCTCAAGCACGTCTGGATGCAGCTCAATGCTAAAAGGAAGAGCTTGAATTTGACTTGAGTTCACCAAGAAGTGGGATTCTCAGGCTGAGATGAAGAAGCTTTCCATCATCAGGGCTTAGGCCACTCCCATTGATCCTTAGACTTTGAGGGGAGGGCCCAAAAGGGTGCTCAGGAGGCTAAAGATTCTAAAAAATGAATGAGTGTATTGCACAGATATACACTTTTTATCTGTTATCCCTGTAAGAACCTCTTGTAAGTGTTTAGCTCTTTTGATGAATAAAAGAACGTTTTGTCTCTCTAGGATGTGTGCACGATAGAGGTGTAATATTAACGTATCGTAATGACATCTTTGCTGGGGAGGATGATGTTGGAATAAAACTGGTAGAGGTGTGTTGTTAATATAAGAGTTTGATCAAGTTGACACTGTTCAGAGGTGTAATGTTAACATGAGTGTAATGGGGATATTTGACAGAGATGTAATGTTAACCAGTCAAATAGAATAACTGACAGAGGTGTAATGTTAACTAGTTAGGTCAAGAGAGTCCAAAGGACGACTAATGTTTGGAAGTGTAGTGGTAACTTAACGATGGAAAATTGATAAAAGTGTAATGTTAACTAATCGATTTTGATATGAGTGAATTGACAAAGGTGTAATGTTAACTTGTCAAATTTGCTAAGATAGGTCAACAGAGGTGTAATGTTAACTGGTTGACGAAATGATTTGATAGAGCTGTAATGTTAACCAGTCAGGTAACTTGAAATGAGAAATCGTTAGAGGTGTAATGTTAACATGACGATTTGATCAAATTGGTCCTGTTCAGAGGTGTAATGTTAACATGACAGTAGTGATGGTAATTAAACTCAAGCAGAGCTGTGGTGTTAACTTGATGACTCGTTGGAGATTTTTAGATCGTGGTGATCAACGTCTCTAGTTAGAGGTAGAAACTTAAACGTGACCGAGATCTCTGTGGGGAGATAAAATTGTCTGATATCATGGGTAATATTTTTTGAGAAACTTCCCGTTGATTGGTGGAATGAGCCTATTGCCATTTTGATCAATCCGGCGATATGCTCCATTTGAGTAGACTGTCTCTACTACAAACAGACCTTCTCATTTGGGTTAGAATTTTCCTCTAGTCTTATACGTCATGACCATGGGTCGACGAATGGCTACGAGCAAGTCGCCTTCTTTAAAGGATTGTTCTCTAACTCTCCTATTAAAGGCTCTCAAGATCCGTGACTGGTAGATCTTGATTCTTTGCTGAGTTTGAAGTCTTAGCTCATCCAACGCTTCTAATTCTTGGAGGTGCTTTTGATGATGTTCTTCAGTCGTCATCTTCTCGACAATGGCAATTCTCAATGACAGTACCTAGATTTTCAGAGGGATCACGACTTCACATCCGTAGATCAAGAAAAATGGCGTTGAGCTAGTGGGAGTGCGGACTGTTGTTCGATTAGCCCATAAACACTTTCTAAATTTCTCATCCAAATCTCGTTTGTTGGAGGAGATGAACTTCTTTAGAAGTCTGATGATGATTTTGTTGAAAGCTTTAGCTAGACCATTAGCAGCTGGATTGTGTGGCATAGAAGTCACATCTTGAATTCTAAACTTGTTACAGAATTTGAAGAACAGCCGATTGATGAATTGGGGCTGTTGTCATGAATGATTTGTCTAGGAATGCCGAATCAGAAGATCATGTGATGTCTCAAGAATTTAATCATTTGAGATGTCTTGACTTGTCTAAGAGGAATAGCATCAGCCCATTTACAGAAGTAATCTGTAATGGCCAAGATGAATCGATGGCCCTTGGCGGACGGCGGGCTGATTGGTCCAATGACGTCCATGCCCCAAGCTTCAAATGGCCATGATGCTGCTGTCAGATGTAATTCTTCCGGAGGTTGATGTAGGAAGTCAGCATGGACTTGACATGTGTGACATCATTTAGCATATGCTATAGCATCTGCTATTATTGTCAGTCAGTGGTAACCTAGATGACGAAGTCGGTCTTGAAGTTTGGGATCTGGTTGATGAGCTCCACATGCACTGTCATGAGCTTCTTTTAATGCTTCTTGAGCTTCACTTGGTGATAAGCATCAGAGCAAAATATCATCGAAGGATCATCGGTGTAGGCATTGAAAAATGCCTGTAAGTGCCCAAACGTGACTCATGACGGTGGATTGGTAATCGATGAGCTATCCAACGATGCAACGGCAAACCATTGATGCCCTACACAGAGTTTTTGGCGGTTCCATTGACGACGTGGTCAGCGGGGCGCGCAAGTCATCAAAGCGAACCAATCGCACTCTGACAACTCTGAGCCAAATCAGACTTGGATCAACAGAATCAGATTCGAACATCGACGGGACAGAATTAACTGAACTCAAGCAACAATACTACACCAATCGAGTTCTGGAATCAGCAGAACGATCAACCGAGCTCTAATTCGGCACAACCAGACGAAAGCAAGCTCAAACAGAATGGCGTGATGGACAGACGAATGCTGGAACAAAGCCAAATGAGCGCCTCAGCATTGCCGAGGCACCGCGTGGTGCCTTGGCCAAGCCGAGGCACCATTTGGTGCCTCAGTCATGGCCGAGGCACCATTGGTGCCTTGGCCACAGTGTCGAGGCACCAATGGTGCCTTGGCCGTACTTTTTTCCCCTATTCATCTACCTATAAATAGGCCAGGGGGGTTCAGTTCTAAGGGTTGGAAAAAATTAGATTTTTGGTGGAGCTTCACGCGAGATCTACGAGCCTTTTTGCACAGATCCGAGCACCGGTGAAGGAGAAAAGTCAGATCCATGCTCCGTGCAAGCGTCAAACTCGTCCAAGTTCAGATCCACACGGTGAGAAGGTGATCTGGGTCAGATCTACACCTTCACCCACCAGATTAAGCTTCGTCTTAATCTCAAGGTCCAGCGCATGACTTCTCCTTGTAGATTTCACTCGCTCTGGTGATCATCTCTTTCATGAATTGATCCCCGTCGGTGTTTTATTTCCTTCGTGAAATAATCACCTCAGATCCGTAGATCAACTACCCAGATCAGGATTGCGCGGTGGTCCACAGACAAAACAAGTCCCCGGCACAGGCAAACACACCCACGCAAGCGAGGATTCGATAAACGGAACCCGTGTTTGTTCTAAAAGCGTAAAGTTGTAATCTTTCTTTTTTGATTTTTGTTGTAAGCCTTATAAAAAGGCGATCTTTTTTATTTGAATTTTCGTTGTAAGCACCTGAAGTTTGTAACGTGTTTAAATCAATGACAATCGAAGCAGCTTTCGCGGCGATCAATCGGTACAAAGTCTGCGTAGCAGAATTATAGAAGAAGCCCGGAGCTCTTCTTCAAATGAAGACTGCCTACTTCGGACTATCTAGTTGAATCCTATGCAGGACGTAGTCGATGATTGAGAATTGCCAATTATTACTTTCGAAGTGAGTTGGCATGACATGCACTTCGTTGGCTTCAAGAATGTGCTTTTGGAAGCATAATCGATGACTAGCCACCTGATGCGCCTAGTAGATTTGGGCGCTAAGGCAAGTGTGGCTGCAAGAGATGCCAAAGTATCTGCATGGGTGTTCTCAAGGTGAGCTACATAATTGATGTAGAAACATTCGAAGGACTGAGCGAGCTTCGTCACCGCTTTGTGGTAGGGTATGAGATCGTTATGGCAGACTTTGTATTCCCCTTTGATTTAATTCACAATCAGTTTGGAATTGTCATGGGCTTCGACATATTTGACACACATGTCTTGAGCAAGTTGTAGGCCGATGACAAGGGCATTATATTCAGCTACATTATTGAAGCATGGCTTGGTCAATGAATAGGACTGAGAGAGAACATGTCCGTGGGGGTCAATCAGCACTACCCCTCACTCCTGCGACAATTGCTCCTGCATGGTTGCATCTTGATGACCGTTGAAGTACAGCTGCCATATCTAATGGTCTGAGGCTGTATTCGAAGACTTCATTCGAGATATCTTCGTAGAGTTTAGAAGACTCGAGAATGGGGTGCTCTAATAGGAAATCAGCTATTGCTTGACTTTTGACTGTTTTCTGCGGCACGAATGTCATGTCATACTGTGAAAGCAGTATCACCCATTTTGCTTACCTGAAATTCAGTGATCCAGGTTTCGTCATGCGTATCTGTAGAGCATTGACTCTTGACATGACATGAATGGATTGGTCAGTAAGGTAATGTCGCATCTTCTGAATTGCGAAGAGCAATGCTAAACTTTCATTTTCGACTGGATTGTAGTGATGCTCAGCTCCAATCATAGTCCAGCTGAGGTAGTAAATGGCTTGCTTGTGGCCACTTTCATACTTCTAAGTGAGGAGTGCTCCACAGGAATGGTCCATTGCCCTGACATAGGTCAGGAATGGTTTACCCAATACTGGCACGGCTAAAAGTGGCGGCTTTGTGAGATAACCCTTGATCTCTTTGAAAGCTTCTTAGCAAATATCATCCCAGACTAATGAAACACTTTTCTTCATGAGTCTTTGTAATGGTTGGCATTTCCCAGACAGGATGGCGATGAACCTTCAGATGTAGGCTAATCATCTTTGTAGACCTCTGAGCTCTTTGAGATTCCTCGGAGGCGACATCTCTTGGATGACCTTCACCTTCTCAGGGTCGACATGTATTCCTTTGGATATCACAATAAATCTTAGAAATTTGCCTAATGATACCCCAAGGAAGGATTTGGTTAGATTCATCTTGAGCTGGTGCTTTTGCATAATTTCAAACATCGTTCTCAAGTCGCTGACGTGATCTTACTTGTGACGACTTTTGATTGCGAGGTCATTGACGTAGCATTCCACTATCATACGCAAATGTTCAAGAAAGGTCATGTTCATAGTGTGTTGATAAGTAGTTCCAACATTCTTTAAACTGAAGGGCATTGCTGTATAACAGAATACTCCAAAAGGTGTCTTAAAGGCTATGTGCTTTTGATTATCTAGATGCATTTTGACTTGGTTGTATCTTGAGAACCCGTCCATAAAAGACATCCTCTCAAAACCATACTTATTGTAGATCATGACGTTTGTGATAGGAAGAGGAAATTCATCCTTTGGGCAAGCAAGATTGAGATCCTGAAAATCGATGCAGATATGGATCTTGCTATTTTTCTTCATCACCACCACAATGTTGGCTAACCAATCGGGGTGTTGTTCTTCGCGAATGAACTCACATTCAATGAGCTTACAGATTTCCTTCTCGATTTGCTCCATCAGCTTAAGACAGAAGCGTCGATGCTGCTGCTTGACTTGCTTAACACTAGGGTTGATGTCAAGACAATGTACATCTATGTTGGGGTCTAGGCCTGACATGTCTTCATAGCTCCAGGTGAAGACATCAACATATTCTTGAAGGAGAACTATGAGTTCTTCCTTTTCAGTGGATGATAGACTTTCACTGATAAAGATGGGCTTGGGTTGATTCCATCGCCTATGTTGATTTGAACCACCTTATCTTCGGTGGGTGGCTCTCTAACTTCAAAATGGTAATCCCATTGCTTCTCAAGTTACTTTGCTTATGCATCATCTTCAGGATCTTTGAAGTAGTCATCTTCAAGATCTTCGAATACTTCAGATTCATCGAGATCCTTGGTTAGGCCATATGAGACCATGTTGGCTGCGAATTCATTACACAAAGCTCTAAGGCTGATATTGGAATTCTAGTTGGACGTGTCTGAAGAATCACTTAGGAAATCATCAGATGCTAGTCCTGTTTGTGGCTCAACTTCTTGAGAAATATAACTGAGTCCTCACTTGGTTCGATTATAGTAATCGAAGACTTCATCTTTTGGTGTACAAGGGATCAAAAGGACTCGTAGTCTTCTATTAAAGTTCAACCCTTATTTTACAATCAAGTTGTATCCCATCTTTGCCATAATCTGTCGAAACTGCTGGCTATATTGGGAGAATTCTGGCGCTGCTTTAGCTTCATCTTCAGAGTTTGGACAATGAAATTGTGTCTCGACTTTTTCGAAGATGATCTGATTCAAAGCGCTCTTGTTTAGTTGAACCATGAGAGAGGCATCTTCCGAGTTGTCTAGCTACTTGTGAGCAGAATGCAATTCTTTTATTGACATACACAACGCTGGTTCTAAAGCACGCCTAGCCATCAAATTTTTGACCCTTGCGTTTTCAGACTCAGAGTTTAAAGAGCAGTCTTAAGTAAACTCTTCTTCATTAAAGATCTAATCGCCCTAATTTTTGGCTAATTGGTCGATACAGAGGTCATCTAAGGTAATTACAAGTGGATCTATCTCCCAGACTAAATCGCCAATGGAATCTAGCTCAACATCTGCTTCATTACTGCTATCCTCATCATTGGAGAGAATAATCTCAATTGTCTAATTTTCATCATACAAGAGAGAGACAGTAAAGTAATTCTCTACGCCCTTGAAAGGATACTTTTCAGCATCAACTCTCTGTTGAACCCCTTATTCGTCAATATATTTAAAATACTGATGAAGTGTTGAGGGGATGATCATGTTGGAATCGATTCAAGGTCGTCCTAGTAGAAGATTGTAAGATGTCTCGATGTTGATGATGTATTAAGTCACTTCGGTCTTCAAATCTCTGATCTAGCAATTGAGTCAGATCTTTCTAAGAGATCGGCTACTGCTAGAGTTGAAGCAGAGTATGGTTGCACAAGTCTTCGAGAGCCTGTGAATGGGCATTCCCAAAAAGCTCAAGAGTCTCAGTGGAATTATACTCAACGCGGAGATTGGATCAATGTGAATGCTCTCGACCCTCGACGACCCTATATACTCAGTGTAGTAAAGGGGTCGATTATGATTATGGTCTTTAACAAGCATGTCCTCTGGGGTGAAGGTGATGTTCGGCATCTACTTTTGGCATTGATAGCATTGCTCGTGTCCTTTGTCTTGAGGAGGTTTAGTCATGTGGGCAAGAAACACCTCACTATCATTGTGCTTCTTTCAAAGCTTATCTCATATCCTTAGACAAATGTAAAAGTTTGAATAAGGTGATACGAGCTGGAATGTTGGCTAATTGGGCCATGATATCATATTTAAATGGGGCCTTGGGGTCGCTTGGAGGACGCTGCAAGGCTTTATCGAACCGAGTCCCCTTTTGCTTAGCCAGTTCTCGTCCCTATCATGACCACTTTCTCTCCCTCTGAGTCGGTGAGTGAAATGATGTGCAGAGATTCTTCTTCGATAATGGCAGAGATGGCATTGTAAGTCTTCATCTTACACTTATCCTTGGACTTCTGAAGAGTCCAATTCTCATCTTGAAGAAGGTCAGGATGCACCCACATTATTTCGCCTCTCTCGGTGGTGAGAGGGATCAAGCCTTGGATTTGTTGATTTTGACGGTCATGGTTAACCACTTCCATTCTCGCCATAGGGATGGGGACTACACCATCTTGAGCTTGGATTTCTGGCATGGAGCTGAATTGGAGGGTCACCATGTTAGCAGTGACCTTCTTTTACTCGGGGTTGAGCTTAAGAATTTTGGTTTCGATGAATGTTTGGATCTTATCCTTGAGGATATAGCAATTCTTCATCGGGTGCCCCAACATCCTATGATAACAATAATAATTGGGGTCGTCGGTCTTTCCGACTTCTTCAGAGCGTCAAGCTTCTAAGAGCTTCAAACAATTCCCTTTGTTGAGTATTAGAGGATGGCGACTATATGCTCGTCCTTAAACGAAGAATTGCGCTAGAAGTTCTTCCTCTATTTTCTTTGCTGGTTGTTATTAGAATTCTAAACTCCAACTGTGAAAGTCTAATTGGCTTCTGGTTGTGCCATCTACCCTTGTTTGCCTTTGTTGCCCTTGAAGTTGGTGCGAGGCTCGAACTTGTTGAAATGTTCTAATGATTTTTCGGCTATCTCAGCTTATTCCATCAAATCCTTCTAAGTATGGACAATGATGGTACCCATGTGAGCTTCAATTGGTGCCACGAAGTTGTGCCGACAAATCTGGAGCAGCATCAATAGAGGCATGTCTCAACATCGCGAGGTCAAGTTACGATACCTTTCAATGTACTCTCTGACCGTCTCATTTCTCCTTTATTTCTCGAAAAGAAGTTTGGCCATGGTAACATCAGATTATTCCTCATAGAATTGTAAGAGGAACTTAGATTCCAAGTTTGCCCAGGATCTGATTGAACCCTCAGGCAAATTTTAAAACCAATCAAAGGCTACCCCTTGAAGGGTGCCAATAAACTGACATGTCTTAATAGCATCGTTACCCACTACGTTTCTAGTTTGCTGGTGGAAGTGGTAGATATGTTAGTTCGGGGAACCTTTATGATCAAACACATGTAGCGGATGTGGTTTGAACTTCATCATGTAAGGAACCATGTCCCACTCGACGGGATAATGTTGGTTGATCCTAACCTTCTTGAGCTCAGTTCATTGAGAAAGAATATTGAGCTACTTTTGAATATCTTCCAAGGCTTTCACTTCCTTCTTTGGCTTTGAAAGTAGCATCATTTTAGATCTTGAATGTTTAGAATCCACATCGTCTTGGTGTTCTTGATCTTTATCCAAGGAATTTTCGCCGATTGGCCTCTTCCCTTTTGAAGAGCTCACTTGAGGATTAGAGGCTAGTAGGAATTGTTTGACGATCTCTTCCAAACGTTCAATCTGGTTGTCTAAATCTTTCTTCTGAATCACCATTTGGGCTAGAATATCATCACAGTTTATCACATCTACTTCTCATTGTTGTTCTTGACTTGAACAAGAGTTGTATTCGACGCTATGGCAGAGTTGGTGTCGCTAGGAGTAGATTGATGCATTTGAGAAGAGAGCTGTGGTGTCTGCGCTTGAAGAGATGAGTAGTCAAAAGGAATCATCACTCTCCTTCTTAATCTTGTGTTGCGATAGACACCTTCGACTTCTGAGAAAATTGATCCAATGCCAAGAGAGTAAATCGGATAAGGTGAGCTATCTATGCTTTCTCCCTCATCCTTGGAAGTCACACTTGTCATATTGACAGTAAAACTTGTGTTTTGCCTCTTCGGGCATGTCATCGTCCTTTAGTCCGAGCTTCTGAAAGCTCAAGAGCATGATCGAGACGTTTGAAGACTGATTCTTTGCATTAGCAACTCTTTTGAACTACTGAGACTACTTCTCTGAGGGTCACACAATGTTGATATTGGCGAGCTCTCTTCAGAGATATAAATTTTCTCAAATCAGTATTAGAGCCAACTTCACTAATTTTAGTCTTGGTATGCGAACGTTGCTTACGGCGACGTTGTCCATATGTTTGCCTAGCAGGATCATCATTGATGATTTTATTCCCCTGAGGGAATTTTAATGAGTTACTCCATTCTTAGCTTCTATTGGGGAAGCATAGTGAGCATCACGCAATACTTTGAATCGAACTCCTAAAGGAGTTGAAGACTGAAGTCCTAGATCAGATGTGGCAACATCTTGATTTTTTGCTCGAGGCAAGAGTCTTAATTCCTTTGCTCTTGGTGAAGTTTGTTTGGCTTCTAGCTAAGCTCAAACTACCTTCGGTGAAGGTGGCCTTTCCACACGCAGGGGTCATTTTAGACCCGAGATTCACACTGTGATAAATTCTATGACAACTACGTATAGTTGCTGTTGAAGAGGTTTCATTCATGGAAATGGATTTCTCGAACTTCGCTTGGTCAAATTTATTGGATATCATGTCTCTAAAGATATTGTTTTGATGATAACAATTTATACTATGTGTGCTATATATCACACACACACACACACACACACACACACACACACACACCCACACACACACACACACACACACACACACACACACATATATATATATATATA
>JBAKGM010071396.1:0-13886 GCA_037177215.1 Asparagus racemosus
GATATCCCAGTTAAGTATGTTGATTCCAGTTTAGCACAAAAATCCATTACATCAAATTTTTTATAATGTTTAAATAATAATTATAGCAAATCTAATAATCTAATTTTACATATTTGAACTCAAAATGAATCTAACTTTTTTTAAAGTAATGAAATAAATAATTAATTAAATTATTTTGATATTTAACTATGTGCATGGCACATGCATAAAAACTAGTATTAAAAATATTACAGAAAATGTCTAGATTTTATAAAATTTGTAAACAAATCCAAAAGAATTCCTTACATTTTAATTTATCCTAATTAATAGAAATATCTTTAATATGATTTTATTATAATCATGTTCTAATTAATTAAAATATTTTTAATACAGCTATAGAAAATTTTTCAATCTCCATGTTTAACCATTTATCAAGAAATTACAAAATAGAAAATCTCAAAACTTAAAAAATTTATTTACTAGAGAAAATATGTAAAGATTTAAGATTTCAACCATCTAAATACTTAAATTTGGTACCTAACAAGTAAAAAAAAACTTTTTGTCTTATCATTCATTTCTTTATATTTAAATTTAAACGTAAAGATAAAGATATTTAGATCATACTATGAAATATTTTCACCTCCTAAATGACCTTCATAATTAAGGAGATAAATCATGTCATACATCATACATATGTATACCTTTTAAAAGTGTGACTTAAGAAAAGTTTTTATGTAATTAATGTTACCCTTGACTATTTGGGACATTATATATATTCCAATCCTATCCTAAGTAATAATAAATAATGAATTTATTTTGTTATTACCAATTTAAATAATTAATCTCTCTTTTACATATAAAGAGAAATTGGTAGTTTGCTATTCAAAACCTCACATCTCAAAAAAAAAAAAACATCTAATCATATATTTACTGAAGCATTCACATCAAATTAAAACTATCCATAGTTAAAATTCTTATAATCAAATAATTTTTAATCCTAATTAAATTATAACTGTCCATAATTTACAATTTTTTGTCCTAATAAATTCAAGGAAATCCTATTAAAAAAGTACAAACAACATTTAAAATTTTCAAAATAACAAATATCCCTTTCAAAATCAATATTGCAAAAAGAACCCTTGAAACTTAAAATTTACAAACATACCCTAAAATTTCAAAAATTAGAAACAACCCCAAAAAATTAAAATATTAGAAACAACCACCTTGAAAACTGAAAAAAATTTGAAAAAACTCCCTTTATATCTAAAAATTGTGAATAGCCCCTAAAAAATGAAAATTACAAATAATCACATAAAAATCCATATATTATAAAAAAATAAGAAAATATGAAATTGCGAACAAGCCTCCTAAAATATAAAAATTTCAAACAAACCCTTAAATTTTAAAAGTACAAATAACCACGTGAAAACTTCAACAATTACAAATATGCATACTTCCTTTATAATGCGAAAATTACACACAATCTCCTAAAGGATCTAAAAATTATTAAAAAACCCCTTTTAAAAAATCTGAACATTATAAAAACCTTTTATTGGGGGTTTCCTCCCAAAAGTTATTGGGAGTTAATGAGGGTTCTCTGTTAAAATTTAGTAGGGGTGTTTTGGTCATTTGACTGCATATGAATTAACAGTGTAAATTTGTAGGCTTTTTCGCCAACACTTATTGAGGATTTAGTGAGTTTCAAGGATATTTGAGGTTTGATGTCAAGCACCCAAACTTATTCGGGATTTAGTGAAATTTTACCCGTATATTTTCCAATTTTTATAGAAGGGGTAGATAGACGGTTATAGAAAAAACATAAACTGAACATAAATGATCAAAGTATTTGACCAAGTGCAATGTATGTGCATTCTAACTAGTAAGTAGAAATAATTAAGTTGCCAAACATGCACTAAACTGTTATGAACTTCTTCACATAGAAGAGAAATTATTTGACACCCAACAAAGGCAACCCAATTCCAAATACTTATGGGTATCAAAATCCATAAATAGAGAAACCTCAATTCATTAATTTCAAGCTAACGCCTCTTATATATTATTCCAAAATTAAAATTAATACTAGCTCTACTTGAAAAAGAATCCATGACTGATCTAATGCACTAATAAAACCTCAAAATCATGGGAGACTACACTAACAACGATGACGTTTTCAGTTGAAGGCCCAGTGGCTCTCAGCCCTGAGCTTGGCCTCCTCTTCGGGCGTGAAGTCGTTGTCGATATGAAAGTAATCCCTCACCTCCTCCGGCATCATGCCCTTGATCGTGCCGGCGATGGTTTGGCACGTGACAGTAAGGAGAGCTTTGCAGTCGAGATAGTTAGCGGCCAACACCATCTCGAATATCTCGTCCTTCTCCATCCCCTTGCCAAATTCCTCCTCCCACTTCTCCTTCTCATCGCTGGTCATCGACTCGTAAGACTCTTCGTTGCGGGCTTTCCAGTACTCGATGATCTTGGCGAGCACAGGAGCGTTGATGTTGGGGAGGGGAACGATAGGTTGAGAGTCATCGTCGGAGGAGGAGTCGAGGAGGGAGTTCTTGATGGTCACCGATTCCTTCACAGCAATTGATTCTTCCACCTCGAACTTCTCCCCCTCGTTGCTAACCAGTACTATCATCCTTACCTTCGTTGTTGTCGTCGCAGTCACAGTCGCAGAGGTTGAGGCTTGGTCGTCGGTAGAAGACATGGTTTTTTTGTTGTTGATTCTAGTTTTTGGTTGTCGGAAAAAGTTATTTGAAAGGTCTTTTATAGAGGAATTTGAACTTGGATACGGGTAGGATTCTGAAAAATTAACTTAAATAATATAATTATAAGAAGTAGGGTTTAATTAATAGGATACTATATTTTTCCTCATGGAAATACTATATTTTCTAACTTTTTCCAAGAAAGAGTTCTTTATTCATTCAATTTATTCAACAAATTAATCCCATACGTCTGTTAGAAATTTGTATGCAACTTATAGTTTTTATCCTAGGCCATGTAAGAGTTTTCATCCGTTTGAATTTTGTATACACTTTTTGTTTTTGCTTTTGAGAAAACAAAATAACATCGAAATTTGTACACAGTTATTTTTTGCAAATTTTTGTTAGGCCATGGAAGAGTTTTTATCCTATATCTTAATTTGTTCAATTTAAGATGAATTCAGTTTATTCGATGATTCGATCTCTCTACGGACCATCCAATAATCTAGTAACTAAGAAAAGAACGTTTATGATAACCATTCTTTTAGTCCTAAGCCCAATATGAGCAGCCCGTGTACGTAACGCATGAAGCCGAGCGTGTAATACTTTGGAGGCCGAGCTTGTGGAGTTTGCTACCAACCCAAATAAAATAAAGATTAACTAAGAGTGAAGGCGTTTTTGCGTAGTAGTACCCGTACTTATCTACTATTTTGATATTAGTCCCTTAAATCTGCATGTTTTGTTATTAATCCCTTAAATTGCTGAAATATATTGATATAATGATATTAGTCTGGACGTATTAGTCGGGGATATAAATGCATGTGTATATTCCGTTATCCTAACTACAAACCCTCTTCACCTCCAACTCAAACTCTAACACCAAAACATCCATCGTCCCCTTTGCTGCAACCCTCGACCTCGTCATCACCGCCGCCATAAATATCGAAGGAGGAGAACATCTGCTGGTCTGGGAGGGATTTAAATGAACATGAGGAGGTTATTGGTGGAGTGCACAATCACGGTTTGGGGGTGTAGTAAAAGGGTGGGGGGTATTTGGTAACTAAAAATTCATGATTAGTCTAAACCTAACTATGATTAGAGGTTTTGAACAGAAAATTTAACAGAGGGGCTAATAGCAATATCCTTATGCAAATTGGTGGACTATACCAAAAAAACACTATTCGAACAAGCAAATAACCCACTAGCTCCTTCACAATTACAAAACTTTTACCATGATCACCGTACTCATTACCAGCTCACCCCTAAATTTCTCCGTACATGTCCACAACACACTTGACAATCTCAGCTAATAGATGCCCTTGCTTCATCATGCACCATTTGAGCTGGAGGAAGACTTTCTTTTTTCTTTTTCCTTTTTTGTCAAGAATGATCACTTAGGGCCCACTTCTCGCTCCTTTCCTTCGGATTAACTAAGTAACTCTCTTTTGAGAGTGCTAGCGAAGAAGAAGACCGAGACCTGTGATGTGTGGCAACCCCTAATTTTTGTCACCAAAAATTGCCTATTTAATGAACAAAATTGACCTGCGCAGTGCCGTGAAATTTGTCTGAAGAAGTTAAAAAATAATAGTTTAGCATTTTGCTTAGAATTTTATTTAATTTGTGGATAAAAATGTTTTTGGGAGTTGTAATATAGATAAATTAGTGTGAATGAAGAAAAAAAATAGTTTAAGTATTTGATTCAAAATTTTCTTTTTTACCTTGTGAACAAAAATATTATTTTGATTTTGTAAATTAGTGTGGGAAAAGCTGAAAAATAATGGTTTAAGCACATGGATAGTACTAGTGCTTTTGGTAGTTGTATTGTAGATAAGTTAGTGGGGACCAAAAAAGACTCATTTTAATTTAGCAAAAAAATATTAGTGAAACATTTGCAAAATACTAATGCCTTGGTAGTTGTTATATACATAAAATAATATGTACAAAGGCAAAATAAATAAATAAATAAAGGTTCATTTGATTTGAGATTCGAGGGGCTAATATAAAATTATTGAAAATTTTAGGGATTAAACTTAAATAATAATAACCTATGTTAAAAAAATAGCCTTGCTGAGATTCAAACCTGCAACCTGCAACTTGCGGGACGAATTTGTATGCTTAACTAACTAAGCTATTTTTTTTAAAAGAATTTTTGACAAAACAATTTATTAATTAAGAATGATACTGTAGCAATGAAAATACATTTTACAGTTGTAGACCCAATAACTTTAGTACATATATAAATATAAATATAAATCACATACACAATGGAATAAGACATGTATTGAGGTTTTAAGAAATATGTTTACATTAAAAACAGATCTCGTGCAAGTCCTCATGCTTAAAGACTAAAGTTATCCCGAGGCAAAAGCAAGGTGTACGTATAGTGCATGGCCTTTTTCTCTTTTATAAGTTGTACGCTACCTACAATCGCATTCACGGAGGTCAAAAATATGAGAAGGGCCAAATCAGAGTAAGTGCAAATACAAAATAGCCTAAGTTGAGGACATAGTAAAACGTAACAAGCCTTCTAAGTTCTAACCATCTTTCTCTTGGAACCAAAAGAAAGCTCCAAGCTTTCCTTCTGCAAAACCCAAGTTGCCTTTAGTTTGTTCTGACCATCTTTTTCTCTCTGGACTTCATCTTGTCCTCTTTGCCATCTCTTTTCTGGTACTCTCCCCTTTAAATACTTGCTCATCTAATTAACTTAGTTATTAGTGTTGGATTTAAATCTAATATATGAGCCAATATATTAAATAAATGTGTATTATGTGCTATAAATTAATGTTAGACCATTAAAGTGATCTAATTTAGGGATTGAGCTTTTAATACATAATTAAAGTATGGGCCTCCTTTGTGTAGAGACCAAAAAATACTTATTAATTCTATGATGGGCTGAATTGATAATTATAAATAATTGATTCAGTTATATATAGGGTTGTGATTCCCCAAATCTCTACGTAGAATTTCTTTCTGATTTCCCATCTTTAGAAGGATTAGGGTTTCTCTAAAGAGGATATATACGTACAAGATTTGAAAGATCTACATCTCAAAAACTCAAGAATCACATCCTACTCCATGAATTCAGGTATGGTTCCGCATCTTCTTAATAATCTCAATAGTTTGACATATATACGTAGGGTTTTATTTATTAAAGCAAAAGGTTTATCTTTTGTTGATCTAACAATTGATAATAGAGCAGTGTTCATGTTAATCTATTGAGAATCAATTTTAATTTGTGATGTGATTCTCTTGTATATTCTCAAATCTAAAAATCATTCGTTTTGAATTGTTTAATTTGAGAATAAATTTTAGTAGTTCTTTCCCTTGTATATTCTTTTTGATTTAGGATTCAAAAGGGTTATTATATTTCGAATGTTATGAATCCGATTTAAGAATTCATGTTTAATTGATGCTTAATTTTAGATCAAAGTCTAAAAGATTTCAAGTTAGAAATCTCCCAAAAACAAAACAGCTACAGTGTTTTTTCTGCTGCTACTGTCATTGAAAAATTGCTACAGAACCATTTCTTTTTTAACATGTTCGCTACAGCGCTGAAAGATTGCTACAGTGACTGAATTTTTCCCACAGTAAAAAATCTTGCTACAGTGTCGACGGTATGCGTCAGTACCCGCTATTGGCAAAATGTTTTGGTAATAGGTTTTCTCCGCTAGAGTAACGTTTTTTAAAAAGGAGGCTGCATTTAAACAAAATGTAAGCGGGCCAACTAAGAAGTATTGGGCTTTTGAAATTGGTTTCCTTTTAATTTATAGGATAAGGCCCACTGTAGTGTTGAGCTTTTTTGGAGTTTAGTTTCTTTATTTTATTTTAATTAATTGGATCAGGCCCATCTGTAGTATTGGTCTGGCATTTGGAATTTATTTTATTTCCATTTTAGGCCATTTGCATAAATATGTCATCCAAACGTTAAAATTATCCATATATTTTTTGTTTGGAAGTTAGTTTTTATTTTATTTTATTGGGATCAAAATATTGGCATTAAAGTTTATTAAAGATATATGATGTATTGAAAAAAATTGATTGAAACAACATGTTACCAAAGTAGTATCTCCTGTGTAGATCAATTTATTTTAAATATCGAATAAGTAGTGTGTCTATGATTATGCAAATATTAATCAGCCCAAAGGAGGGTTGAAAATTGAACGAATCATATGCATACATGTGGTGATAAATTTGTAATAATTATTTGGTTTAATATGTGAACAATAAATCGGTCCAAAGAAAGATTTATTGTTATTGTTTGACATGTCTTATTGTTAATGCTTGATCAATACACGAAGAGTACCACTTACAAATTAATATTTCTGCCCATACATAAAATATTAATGTTGTGTTAGGTATCTTGAGATGAGTATTGTCAATTTTGAATTCATAAATATTGATTTTATTTCTTATGTGAGTTTATTTATTTTCTTATACTATTCTCTAATTCAGCTGTTAGTTCTGCTTCAAACATCACTACCAATATTAATTTCATTCCTGTTTTAAATGGCACTAACTTCAAGTCATTGCAAGAGAACGTTATGATAGTTCTCGGAGTCATGGATCTTAACTTTACGTTAAGACTTCCTTCTCTTGCACCTCTTATAGATAAAAGTTCCACTGAAGAGAAAAGGGACATGGAGAGGTGGGAGAAGTCAAATCGCATGTGTATGATAGTCATGAAGAGGGCCATTCCAGATGCATTCAGGAACACTATGTCTGAGAAGATAGTTATTGCCAAAGAGTTTCTTGAGGACATTGAGAAAATGTTTGCCAAGAACGAAAAAGCTGAAACTAGTACACTTTTGAAAAATTTTATCTTAATGAGATACTAAAGAAAAAGGAATATTAGGGAGTACATCATGGAGATATCTCACACTGCTTCAAAACTGAAAGCACTTAAGCTTGAACTCTCTGAGGACTTGCTGTGCGTTTGGTTCTTATATCTCTTTCCACACAATTCAGTCAATTCAAAGTAAGCTACAATTGCCAAAAGGAAACATGGTCTCTTAAAGTGCTCATTTAGCTAGTACTTTCAATGACAAAGGGAAAAAAGAATGAAAAATAAGGAAGCTGCAGAAGCTTAATCACAAAAGAAACAACACAAGACAAGTAATGAAGTTAGTTATTTTTTTTGTGGGGTTGGGGGACATACAAAGAAAAATCGTACCAATTATCACACATGACGTGTAAAGAAAGGTACAATTTTCAATTTTATTTGTTTTGAGGTTAATTTATCTTTGGTACCTAGACACACATGGTGGTTAGATTTTGCTGCCACAACTAACATCAGTGTGTCTATGCAGGATGACCTGAACTATCGAAAGCCAAGTGATGGTGAAAGATACATTTATGTGAGCGATGGCAAAAAGGTTGAAGTTGAGGCAATTGGGACATTTAGGTTATTGTTAAAGTCCGACTATTATTTGAATTTGAAAAAGACTTATGTACTACCGCCATTTAGAAGGAATTTTATTTCTATTCCTATACTGGAAAATTTTGATTATTTTTGTTCTTTTAGAAATGACAAGTTTAGTCTTTTTCAAAATTTAAATTTAGTTGGTAACGATTCTTTATCTCATGCTGATAACCTTTATTTGGTTGATACAGTTGCTTCATATCATGAAATATTGCAATTAGGTGTAAAGAAAAAAATTAACAAATGACAATTTCACTTTGTATGGCACAAGAGATTAGGTCATATCTCCAAACGGAGAATTGAGAGACTTGTGTCAGACGGGATTCTAGATCTCATTGATTTTATAAATTTTAAAATTTGTACTAATTGCATAAAGGGAAAACAAACAAATATAAAAAGTTTGGTGCTAAGAGGGCTACAAACGTCTTAGAACTGATACATAGAGACATTTGTAGGCCATTCCCTACAGTTTCTTGGAATGGGCAACAATATTTTATTATGTTTATAGACGATTTTTTGCGTTATGACTACTTTTATCTCATACATGAAAAGTCCCAATCACTGGACGTGTTCAAAGCTTATAAAGCTGAAGTTGAGAACTAACTCAACAAAAGTATCTAAAGAATCAGATCAGACCGTGGAGGTGAGTATTACAATTGATATGATAGTTCAGGTGAATACTGTCCGGGACCATTTGCTAAATTTCTAGAGGAGTACGGTATCATCCCACAGTACACCATGCCTGGTTCTCCTACCATGAATGATGTTGCCGAAAGATGAAATAGAATGCTCAATGACATAGTAATGAGTATGATTAGTCATGCCAATTTACCAGAATCTCTCTAGGGAGAAGCATCAAAGACTACAACTTATATACTCAATAGAATACCCACTAAAGTGACTATCAAAACCCCTTATGAATTTTGGAGGGGAAAAAAGTATAGTCTGAAGCATCTAAACATTTAGGGATGTCCAGCTGAGGCTAGGCCTTATAGGCCACATGAAAAGAAACTGGACTCTAGAACGGACGGGTGCTACTTTGTTGGTTGCTCTGAAAGATCCTAGGGGTTATAAATTTTATGATCTTACTTCCAAGTCAATATTTGAGATGGGAAATACCCGGTTCTTTGAGGATGTTGAGTTTGCAGGGGGAGATAAGGTTAAAGATATTTTCTCTAAAGAGGAATATGTTAATATTCCTATAGCTGCTATTGACATTGATCAGGCTTCTATTCCTAACATTGTCCAAGAAACAGATCTAAATCAAGACAATGTCATAGAACCTCCCGTTGTAGAAATTATTCCAGAAGAACAAACTCTATCACCTCAAGAACCTATACCATTAAGAAGATTCACTAGAGAAAGGAGAAGTGCGGTTTCAAATGATTATATTATATTTCTCCAAGAACATGAAGATAACATTGGTATGATGAAAGATGATCCTATCAACTTCTGTCAAGCCATGAAAAGCTCTAAATCTCAATAGTGAATTGATGTCATGAATGAGGAGATAAAGTCCACAAAGGACAATAATGTCTGGGTTCTAGTCACATTGCCTGAAGGTACGAAGCCCATTGGTTGTAAATGGATATTTAAAATCAAGAGGGACTTGAAAGGCGATGTGGAGAGGTACAAAGCTCGTCTTGTCGCTAAAGGCTTTACAAAAAAAGAAGGCATTGACTATTAAGAGTCTTTCTCTCCTTTCATCGAACGACTCTTTCAGGACAATAATGGCACTTGTGGTACATTTTGATCTTGAGTTACATCAGATGGATGTAAAGACTATGTTTCTCAATGGCGACATTGATGAAACAATTAATTCGGTACAGTCAGAAAACTTTGTGTTGGGAGATGCAAAGAAGATGGTTTGTAAATTAAAGAAATTCATCTATGGGCTTAAGCAAGCTTCTCGTCAGCGATTTTATAAGTTTCATCAAGTTATCATCTCATTCGGTTTGAGATAAATATAGTTGATGATTGTGTATACTACAAGTTCAGTGAGAGTAAACCTACTTTTCTAGTTTTATATGTTGATGACATATTGCTTGTCAGCAATGATATAGGCTTATTGTATGAAACCAAGAGATTTCTATGAAAGAAATTTAAGATGAAAGATCTTGGAGACGCCTATTTTGTATTGGGCATACAGATACACCGGGATCGTTCTTGGGGTATACTTGGATTATCACTAAAGAGCTATATCGAGAAGGTTCTTAAAAGGTTTGGCATGCAAAATTGTAAACCAAGTGATACCCCTGTAGTTAAGAGAGATAAATTCAGTCTCAATCAATACCCTAGTAATAAATTTGAGATTAGGAGATGCAATAGATTCCTTATGCGTCAGTAGTAGGGAGTCTAATGTATGCTCAAGTGTGTACGCGTCCGGATATTATGTTTGTGGTTGGAATGTTGGGCAGATACTTAAGTAATCCTAGATTGCATCGCTAGAAATCAGCCAAGTGAGTCTTGAGGTATTTACAGAGAATAAAAGAATACATGCTCATGTATCGGAGGTCGGACCAGTTAGAGATCATTGGGTATTCTGACTCCAATTTTACTAGATGTCAAGATAGCATGAAATCTACTTCATGCCATATCTACCTGCAAGCTGGAGGAGCTATGTCTTGGAAGAGTGCTAAGTAGACACTCATATCTTCATCCACCATGGAAGCTGAGTTTGTAGCATGCTATGAGGCGTCTAATCATGAAATATGGCTGCAAAATTTTATCATTGGGCTGCGAATTGTGGATGACATTGAAAAGTCACTTAAATTATTTTGTGACAATAAGTCAGCAGTGTTGTATTCCAACAACAATAGGAGCTCGACAAAGTCGAAACATATAGACATCAAGTTCCTAGTTGTTAAAGAAAGAGTTTAGAGTGGACTTGTGTCTACAGAGCACATTGGGACAAACTCCATGATTGCAGATCCACTGACTAAGAGATTATCACCCAAGGTTTTTTATGAGCACACTGCTCATATGGGTGCTTTATCTCTTCAGGATATGTTATTTTAGTGATAGTTTGTATTTTAGATGCTTTTATTTGTAGACACATTTGTTATAATTTTATAGATATTATATGATTATTTACTGCAGTATAGAGTATTCAGTTCATATTTACTCTGATTTTTGATATGGTTTGGTCTCATTAAGGTTTTAAGGTGGACCAGTTGGAAATAAGCATGTTAAGGTCACACTACATGAAATTTCCGTGCTACACATCCATGCTTGATCTGTGTTGTTGGTTGTATTGATATACGTGACCATTGATGGGTTTAGTTGCGACAAATGCAATGAAGATCACTTTGATCCTATGTTGATATAATTGATAGACGAGATTGTTAAGGATGCATACTGTTTGATAGCAAAATTCATGAGCTTATAAGGTTATATCATAATTCATATTTATATATAGTAACATATATGGTCCAAGTGGGAGATTGTTAGATTTAAATCTAATATATGGGGTCAATATATTAAATAAATATGTATTATGTGCTATCAATTAAGGTTAGCCCATTAAAGTAATCTAATTTAGGGATTGGACTTTTAATGCATAATTAAAGTATGGGCCTCCTATGTGTAGAGACCAAAAAATAATTATTAATTCTATGATGGGTTGAATTGATAATTATGAATAACTGATTCAGTTATAAATAGGGTTGTGGTTTCCTAAATCTCTACGTAGAATTTCTTTCTGATTTCCTATCTTGAGAAGGATTAGGATTTCTCTAAGAAGGATATATACGTACAAGATTTGGAAGATCTACATCTCAAAAACTCAAGAATCACTTCCTACTCCATGGATTCAGATATGGTTCCACATCTTCTTAATAATCTCAATAGTTCGACATGAACAATCCTTGGGATTGATTAGAGTTTTATTTATTAAAGCAAAAAGTTTATCTTTCTCGATCTAACAATTAGTCTCTACACAATTGTCTCTACGAGACTATGGTTTCTATGTTTTGTTTAATTTTCATATATTGTTTCCCTTTTGATCAGTTTGGGTTACTGGGTTTTCCTCCAAATTAGTTAAGAAGTTGATTCTTCATTTTTCATACCCTCTGAAAACCTGTAAGTTATGCTTGGTTTTTGTTTCTTTAGTTTATGAAAGGTTTTGAACCTTGACTGCTTAGTAAAAGTTTCATTTTCTATTATTGTGTTCTGTTGACTCTTGTTCATGTTTAGATTAGGTATTATTTTGAGTCAATAACCCTTTTTCCTTCAAAATAGAATAGTAACATGTTTGGTTTAAATTTTTAGAGGATATTAGATGAGACTATTTAGTCCATTAAAATGAAATAGTCTAGAGATTTAAGACTAAATAATGGAGGGCGAGGGGCGTTACTATAGTTCTAGGACTATTTTTTATTCAGAATTAGATCCAAAATGACATCATTACCCCTTAAAATTTTAAAAGTTATCAAGATTTTTCATTCCCAATCATTTAACTCGTTCACTTCTACTGCATATTAATCATCCCATTTGCGTGTCCGCACCACGATTGCATATACCAATTAATCATCCTCATTTGCATATTAACCCCTTGAATCCAGATATTTGTTAATCCTCTGATATTGGAAAGATCTTTTGCCAAAATGGAAATATCTAAAAGTTACAAAATAGCCCCTAAAGTAATTAAAAATTACAAAGAGCCCAATAAGGATCTAAAAATAGAAGAAATCCCTTGAAAAACCTAAAAACTATAAATAAAGAAAAAAAATAGCCCCCTGAAAAGAATTGAATTGCAACAATGCTCGAAAAAATTTGCAAATTTCAAACAACAGTTGAAAATTAAAAAAATAGCAAACAACTCTCCAAAAAATTTGAAATATATAAATAACTCCTAAAAAATTTTGAAATTTATAAACAACCCCTGGATTTCAAAAGTTACAAACAAATCCTAAGAACTTCGAGAATTACAAATAACTCCTTTAAAGTTTGAAAAATTACAAAAAGCACCTAAAAATAAAAATTACAAACAATCCCCTGAAAATATTAAAATTACAAACAAACTTCATAATTACTTCGCTAATATGTAGAGGGCATTGTGGACATTTACTGTTATGTTGTAATCTTATGCCCTCTTATAATGACAAGTTCTCATACATGACATAACATAGATATTAGAGAAGTGTTTATAACAAATTGAACCAAATATATTATTAAAAATTTAACTCATTACAGTCAACTATACTAGTATATCCCAAGACTATGGCGAATTAAATTATTCACATGATTAAAAAAGTCTCTAATCCAAGCATAGCCTTGGTGATTTACATTTCTTAACTTTTTACTCAAGATGAACAAAAAAGCGTGTACTGAATAATAAAATGTGATTTCTCATTGTAGGTTGTGATCCTGAGTGAAAATCTTTGTTGTGGAAATTACCCCCGAAAAGGGTCAAAAGAATTTCACTCAGAAGATCTATCTGCAACAATAGAAGTATAGGGATAGTAAGTTCACTTTGGCGACAGTACATGGGCTCTATCCACAATTAACCATATTAGAAATATATGTTATACAATTTATTACCTTATTAATATATATTTTACAACTTGCGGCATTCAAATTCCATGCACAGTGGATACAGTAATAGTTATTTTGAGCATGTGCAGCTGTATGTACAACTATCTTTGCGCTTTCCTAAGGGCTTGTTTGGATTGAGGGTAATGAGGGTGAAGGGAAGTTAGGGAAACTCTTCATCTTGTTTGGGAAACATTTAGGAGGTGAAGTATTCACCCCCTTTCCCCTTGGTTCACCCCCTAATAGCTTAAAATTTG